>SNQJ01S0048596.1:7235-17602 GCA_010110895.2 Picea sitchensis
CAACCACTTCCAAGTGTTGAAAACCTTCGACCCTGCGCACACCTGCAGCAGCAGTCTCTCAATGCTTCACTCAGGTCCACAACCCTGAGATTTCGCTCAGCCTACTCACTCCTTGCTCGGCTCCTGTGCCTGACTGCACCTCTGGTGTGAATGAGAACAAAAGCTATCTCTCTTGAGCTTATAGAGACGAACCTCTGAACACCTTGTCAATGCACTCCTTGTGGACAATTCAACTGCACTCTTTGCAGGAACTCTTGCTCAGATAGAGAAACAATTGAAACTCATTCATTTTCTCTTTCCTCTCAGATTTCAAACATTCAACAAGAAATCATTCATACATAGCATAAAAACAATTGCATGACAGAAAGAGTAAAGCATTAATGAGCATAACATTCAAAGATGCATACACAGAGAATATATGAACACCATGAGTCTAAATCACAATTTTCTTTGTATTAATTCAGAACTTCTGTACATGGAATATGCTACACAGCTCTAAGCTTCTTCTCTATGCTCTTCATACACTAATGCTGACTCTTTTTTACAATACACAACGAGGGTGTCTATATCCCGTTTCCCTCTTGCGCCCTAAACTGTCAAATCTACACATTCAATTCTATCTACTTGCATTAACCACTATAAATGCCTTCTACCTACTAAGGACCAGAGAAAATCGCTCAAGGTCAGTTACATTATACAAGTGCGCCTTCATTTAATGGTTTCAATTTATTTACGGTTGGCGCATTTATTTTAAGGGAATTTCAAAAAAATTGCGCTGGGCTTGTCCAGCTGTCCGATTCCTGCATCAAAGTTACATAAAATAAATTGACTGTGCAAACAATTCAGCCTATAATACCTTAAAAAAGTAAAGTGAAAGTTATAGAAAAAAAATTGGCAGTGCACACAATTAAAAAAATAAAATGAAAATTATAGAAAAAAAATTGACTGTGTAAACAATTCAACATATAGTAATTTAAAAAAATAAAGTGAAAGTTATAGAAAAAAAAAATGATTGTGCACACAATTCAACATTGTAGTACTAGATACCGAATTCACAACAAATTATATCATGAAATTTAAAAGAAATTATATGTGTCAATGGCAGAGCTGCAGGATTGCAACCAATGCTCCTTCAACCAAGCACGAGGCGGTCGTTTCTCTGGAATACCAATGCCAATTTATTTCGCTGATAAATTACACCCCATTTAATTATCGATAATCTCTTGAAGCAACTTCTTCACAAGTGTATCGTACTTATTCAAAATCTGGCTTCCAAGAAAATCTGTTAAAACTCGAAGCTCATTTAGGCTGATCACCCTAAGCCCAGATTTACAAAGTGCGGTAATAATATTTAAACCAGCTGTCACGTGAAATGGCCTGAATTCAAAACCTGCAAAGGGTAGTTCCACCATTTGAACAATATACTTCACTATGTCCAATCTTTGCAGCCTCTCCTTCTCGTAGTCATAGTTATTATCCTCGGCCGTAGCTATGGATTGGATAAATTGATTGGAAACGGAAAATGCAGTTACTGCCTGGAAGAGAACGTCCACGTGATCTTGAAAATATAAAAGAGATGTGCCACTGTCGAGGTCTTCGTCTGTTATCGCGTCCTAATAATTTTAGCGCGATGAACGTCTGCCGTAATAAAACATGACCGATGCCGTAATAAAACATCTGACCGTAAATATTTAAAACCATGCTCTCGATTTTCAAATAATCGTAATCTGCAAGGTTAGAGAGAATGTATACAAATGGCTTTATAGAATTTCCGGGTATCGTCTCTAAATCATTGTGTCTCATGATATCAACTATCCTGGCAAGTTCCCAGCACACTTCCTTGGCGTCATCACATGAAAAGAACCATTCCCATAATAAATTAAGAAGATGTGCATCAATCACATTGAATAAATATTTGTATCCCTTCATTATCGAAAACGAATCCTTGTTTTCTTTCCTGTACTGTCAATAAAGACGGATCAAATTGAGCTTTTGCCACAGGACCTTCCAGTCCTCTTTCGTCTTTTCCTGCTTCTCAGAAAAACGACCATAATGGGAAACCAAATCGTTCAACATATATCTGATTTCACTCTCCTTCAATACTTTGGTATAATCGGGAATAACTTCAAGACCTCGGATTCTGTTTTTGGTGATGTATTGGCGCATCTTCTGTCTCAACTCAGTCTGGGGGGTGACATTCTTAATGTCGAAGGGTTGGCGGGTATATGGGTTAACAGCCTCGCGTACTTAAAAACTGGGAAGGATCAATTTCAATAACAGTAAGGCAACAAGGACACATCACAAGTGAGTCTACACTCACACAATTTATATGTTAATTTGATAAATTGCTTACAATTATATAGGTTAGGATAGCTCCTAACAGTCTCCTAAATAAGTGGATCTGAAAACCACTTCAACACAAATCTTGCTTACAGTTTTAACCATTTGCTAACTATGGCATTTCTCCATTATGATCTAACACTCCATTTTAATGGAGAAATGAATTTAATACAATAAAAATGCATAACATGCCTACTGGTCTTAGTCTCAGCTAGGCTTACAAAAATTACAAAGGACAATTCAAACAAAAGTTTAAAATTAGTTTCAACTCCATGTATGAGTGAGTTTTTCTCTTCCTCCTTTTCCATATTCTAAAGCCTCTATGCATTTTCAATTTAAGTCTTCCATGTTTGCTGAAAATTCATATTCTTGTTGGTGTTTATCATCAATCTGAAAATTATTTCAGAGTGTCCATGTTTGTCCTCTTCAACTTTTTCTTCGAAAATCTGTCTGTATGTGAACTACAACCACATATCATTCTGTGTTGTTTGCTCTTTACTATTGAACTTTTGGTCATCAATTTGTTGCAACATTAGTTCATAGTAGAATTTGATTTCTTCAAGGCTCCACTTTGTAAATCATCATAAATTGACTCAATATTTTCTTCGTCAATTTCTTCATTTTCTTTCACATTTTCTTCGTAATGTCATTTTCTTTCAAGTTTTCTTAGTAACGTCACTACTGAAAATGAATTGTTGTCTTGTAGACCTACACACTCAAAAACATTGTTACAATCATATGAAAAATCATAGGAAGAACCATACTAGTTCTTTTCATTTTGCTCCTCTAAGAGAGTTTTCATTTCTTCGTCTTTCTTCCTTGCCTCTGATGTTGCATAATAATCTTCATTTTCGGCATAATAATCTTCATTTTCAGCTTCAACTGTTGTCACAACTGGTTGTTTCATTTATTCAACCTCTTTACCATGCTCTATCACTAAAAACAGGTTGTCTTTCACTTGGTTTGTGTATGCAAATGAACTTCTCCTCTCACCAAACAATAGCTCATTAATAAGATGTTTCTCATGCAATATATTTGACCACTCTTCATGAGATGAATAGTTTTCATCAAATTTGACTTCATATGTCTTTGTTTCAAAGAGACTTTCTTCCATAAGACTTTCATTCTCATGGGTTGTTTTACACTTGTCTTTATCAGCTACAAACACACTTTCATCATCAATTATTGCAATTTCAATGCTATCATTTTAAGTCTCTATTTCAGCAATATCTTAAGTCTCTATTTCAGCAATATCATTTTAAGTCTCAAGACAATCATTATATTCAACATCAATATCTTCATGAACTTCAACATTCTCCCTCCACTTCTTCATTTCAAGAATATCCCAAAATATTTTTTGGCTACTTACTTCACCAAATTCAAGCAAAATACTAGACAATATGTTTTTATCCACTGCTGATATAATAGTTGTAATGTTATTTCACCTCTTTTCTTATCATAGAAATTGACACTATCTTCTCATAATGCAGTAAATCTACTAACCATAGCATTTTTTTATTTTATATTCATCAAACATGGGTTGTTCAGGTGGAAACACATCATATTGATCTACAGAATATAATAACTCTTCACGTTGATTATTCCTCCACATGTATTTCAGCTCTCTTGTCGCTATTTAATTCTCCTTTGCTTACCCATGAGAGTAGCAAGCAACTTCACTCTCTTCTCATGTCACCCACAATTTCTAACAAGTAAAAATAATTTTTGCAATAGAAGTAAGTACCTTTATGCAGAGCGCCTCTTATACAATCCTAGACTGAAAAGGCGATGCAATGGTGCAGATCTGAAGCGATATCACAAATTTCTGAAAAACAAAACTTCACACCAACTACGAGACAACTGCCAACCCATTTACATCATAAGGCAAGGTTACACTCTCAAAAAATGGCAGTAAGGACATTTCCAGAAAGTTGTATTTCTGTATTTGTGCCAATGCAATGGAAAATAGTACAGTACATCACATTCTTGGTCATAATTAACAATTGATGTGTATGTCGCATTGGGTTTTCAATTATTTGGAATGACTTTACTTGCAACGAGTGTTTTCCCACTGGAAAGAGTGATCAAACAAATAGTGAACAGAGCTTGGAGAGGGATATCACTATTCAAAGCCCAGTTCACACCCCATATATGTTTCATTCGTTGCCATGAAGTAGAATTTTCTTGTAGTAGCCCGACTGTTGCAAGATCACCATCTCCCACTTCATATTAAATAAATACAACGAAATAGTAATCACTGGCTCCTTGGTCAACGCGGAAGGTAACTTTCACCCCTAGAGAATGGAGAAAATAATAGCGTCGGGATTCTTACCTCCAATTCTGGACGTGCATATATACCTCTGCTATTTTATTTCTTGCAACGTAACTTTCCACAAATTATTCTTCACCAGGCAGCAGCGGAAATCACCTTCACCAGGTAGTGGTGACTCTCTTCACCTGGTAACGATGTTTGTGGCGATGGCGGCTCACAGGAAATGTTGGCTCTATGGAATCTCTCTAGCAGTAGCAGCTTCACAATCGATGGCTCCTTCTATTCCTCCACCCAACGATGATGATTTCTCAGAAATGATTGACAATGAGCATGCCCGCATGTTTTTCAAAACACGGTTGCCTCTTACTCCTTCGCATCCTTAGAGCGATATATTTGTGGATGTGATCGCACCACTGTTTAAGTATGGTGTCAGGTTCCCCTTCTATGCTGCAGACAACACTATGCACACATTCGCGGCCTCTGTCTCAATTGTATAGGGATGGCAGTGACGTCACCTCTAGAAAACGGTGGCTTAACTTCAAATCTGAGTATTTCAAATCGATTTCTAGAAAACGGTGGCTTAACCAGCAGAGGCTTCATTGACCAATTGTTGTCGATTCAGAAGTGGTAGCAGTTGATAGTTACTAACTTGCGATTTCAATCTTGAATCCTTCACAAATGTATTTGCGGGCTTCACAAATAATGGCGAATTGAAAATACGTTCACTGGCAGTGGGAGTCAATAGTTGTGGCAACTCTATTCACCAGGCAACGACCCTTAGCACTAGCAAATTCCAACAGTAGTGATCAGAAATAAAAAATTGCTCCTCCGCTTCAACCGGTGAAGAGATAATCTCTTCCACACAGGCGCAAGCACTCCAACAGGTGCGATGACGAGCACTCTGACCACTCAAATCCCTCAGCTCTGATACTAGCTTAAAAACTGGGAAGGATCAATCTCAATAATAGTAAGTACACTACTAGCTCTCCTGGCCATCCGTACTTTCTATTCTTGATTTTTTTGAGCCTATTTAGCTCAGTTATTTCCCTTTGTATAATACTTCTTGATTACTATTTTTCATGTACTCGTTTTGTGCTTTTCTTCTTATATTCTAATATATTGTTTTATGTTCTATTCTTTCTCTCTGCATTTCTTGCTTCACAATTAATCATGGTATCAGAGCTTCAGTAGTAAGCCTCTTCACACAGGCTGGAGAGCAACAGGATCCTCACAGAAAAGAGCTTACACGGATCATGAGAGAACGCTTCACAGACTTTTCACAAAGCTTGGAAAGCTGTTCGTTTATACTCTCAAAAGATTGCCATAGGGAGCTCACCGACGTCGTAAAGCGTACTACGCTCGAAAGTTTCGAGGAGCAGAAACACGAGAAGGAAGCAGAGACTGCAGATGGAGAAACAATAAAGGTTCTTGTACAATTTTCAAAATTCGTCAAAGATTCACGAAGAAGAGCTGCAGGACGCAGGAACATTTGAAGAACTCGAAGAATTCATTCAAATTCATTAAAGATTCCTGCAGAAAGCAGAATCATTTAAATATTTATGGGAATTCTCTCAAATCCGTCAAAGATTGCAGTAGACAACGCTAAGCTTCAAATAACTCGTGAAATTCTTTCAAATCTTTGAAAGAATCACAAACTTTTCTTCCACAGGAGAAAATTCCTTCAAATACAACAAAGATCACATCTAAGGAGCAAACAACAACCGTCACAGCAGTAAGATCCGTCCTTCGAAAAGATCTGAGGTGGAAATCCAGTTCAGAAGGGATGAGGAGAGCGCAGAAAAGGCGAAAGAATTTCAGCCATTAGATCTTGCACAGATGACCAACAGTCGTTGGATCCACAAGAAAGTGCACGAGGATTAGTACTCTGAAGCACACAGGAGAAATTTTGACTTGTGAAGTCATGACATCATTAGGACCATCCATCTCAAAGGACAGGTGGCAACAAATCCAAGCACCATCTCATTTCAGCATCTCAGCATTCGCGGTTTGGGTAACTCAGTGACAAGACTTCTAACTCAGTGACAAGACTTCTAAAGTCGCGAAATAACGAATTGTGAAATCCCAAAAGGATCTAGACCATCATATCACAGGAAGATCTGGACTGTTAAAGAGTCCAAAGGGAATTTTCGGCATTTCAGATTTCATGAACTCGGAGGTTCGCCGAGCGAGAGACCAAGAGTTGGGTGTTCCAACTCACAAAGTCGCGAAGTTGCAAAATCGCGAGGAGTAAGGACAGTCGTTGGATCCAGAGAACGGGAGGACCTTTGGATCAGGAACCCCATCGCGTATCGTGTATTCGTAGGTTCGGAGGTTGAAGGGATCTCTTTTCGACTGTAGAAGTCGCGAAGTGCCGAGAGCTGAGGCACGAGGGAACACATGGAAGAGCCATAAGGTGGGGCCTGCATGATATATAGGTTGACATGCGTCTCCTAGAAAAAGGATTCAACACTCTGTTGATTTCTCGCATCTCGGGGATTCGTGGGATAAGAGCGTGAAGGCTCGAAGCTTCAACCTGCGAGGTTGCGAATAGCGAAAAGCGTCAAGGGAGGAGTCAACCAGTGCTGACTTATCGCGTCTCGGGAGATCACAACAGGAGGGCACGAGAGTTCAACCCAAGAACTCATGAAGGTGCGAGTTGCGAAAAGGACTTTGGGTTAAGCCCTTGGTCATAGCATTGTGGTCACTCGAAGGATAAAGAACCAACACAGACATCGCTATTCTCCAAATCACGAAAAATCCGACAGTGCTTTAACCTTTAGGTGTGTGGTCATATTGTTTGGAGACAAAGGGGCAATCTAAGGCCGTTAAGCCCTCTTCGGCATTTTGGCTATCGGAGGTTGGAGTGACAAGAGATCAGAGGACTCGTATAACGAAGTCCCAAAGACAGAATCGCGAAGAAAAAAATCGTGAAGTTGAAACTCACGAAATCTTGAATCGCAGATTTCTGAAGCCACTGCAAATTACACGCAGGAAACAGGTAAGTAAGAATTTTTTTTCAGTTTTGTTAAATTCTTTAAATATGGCGACATCTAGCAATTTAGAGCAACTGAGGGTCTGATTCTTCTTGGAAAGAACTATGAGTTCTGGTCTCTTCAGATGAGATCTTTCTTGCAAGCACAAGAGTGTTGGGATCCAGTGGATCATGGATATGTGGAACCAGATCCAACAAACCTATCCCCCATGACTAATCAATAGAAAATTGCTCAAGCAATGCAGAGAAACAAAGAAAATAAAGCTAAATTCTGGATTCAAAATTATGTGGATGACTCAATTTTTTCAAAAATCACAGGTGTTGGTACTTCAAAACAGGCTTGGGACATCCTCAAATCTTCCTATCAAGGAAATGACAGGATCAAAACAGTTAAATTGCAGACCTTGAGGATGCAATTCGAGACTCTAAGGATGACAGAGTCCGAAAATGTGGATCAGTTTATGACCAGAGTCATGGGCATCATGAACCAGATCAGATTGACTGGTGAAACCATCACTGATCAACGAATTGTTGAGAAAATCCTCAGAAGTTTACCAAAGAAATTTGAAATGGTTGTAACAGCAATCCTTGAATCCAAGGATTTGTCAAGTTTTTCAACAAATGAACTAATTGGTTCTCTGGTGACACATGAGACCTGACTGCACCTCACAGATGAGTCAATCGCCAATGATTTCAAAATGCAATTCTCCTTCAGCATAGGTAGAGGTAGAGGGCAAGGCAGAGATCACCAAGGAAGAGGGAGCGGTCACAGAAATCCTCATTCCAGTGGAGGACACATACAACAACAACCAAATCAACACTTCCAAGCACACAGACAACAAGATCAGAATCAGAATTTCCAGCCTCAAAGAGGCAGAGGGAGACGTTCAAATGACAAAACAAGCATACAATGCTATTACTGCAAAAAGTATGGGCACTATGAATTTGAATGCAAGAAGAAGCAAGCAAATCAGCTCTCAGGCAGAGCACATGTGTCAAATCATACGGGAGAAACCTCAGGAGGTATGTTTCTCTCATGCCACAAGACTGAAGAACAAACTAAAGATCTATGGTTGCTAGACAGTGGATGCAGCAATCACATGATAGGAAACAAAGATTTACTTTCATGCATTGATTCTTCACTCTCATCTGATATTACACTTGGAAATGATTCTTTAGTCAAAGTTCAAGGAAAAGGAACTGTCCCTATTCTTACTAAACAAAATGTAAAGAAAGACATAAACAATGTCTATCATGTTCCAGATCTGAAACATAATTTGCTAAGTGTAGGACAGATCATTGAACATGGATATAAGGTACTTTTTGAGGGAGCATCTTGCAAAATATATGACAAAACCCCCAGCAGAAAATTGATTTTTGAAATCCATATGACTCCGAATAGGATGTTTCCCCTTACACTCAGAACTGAAAATGTGAGTCAACCATATGCACAGAGTGCATCAACCCTAAATGAAACAATGGTTTGTCATACAATATTTGGACATCTACCATTTCATAGTCTAAGTCTTCTTCAGAAGAACTCCATGGTCAAAGGTCTTCCTATCTTTAAAGAGAAAATTCCCCCATGTGAGTCTTGCATACTTGGAAAACATAAGAGAACTAGTTTTCCACAGTCTTCCAATCAAGCCAAACAACATCTTGAACTTGTCCACATTGACCTATGTGGACCAATGCAAACAGAGTCAATAGGTGGTAGCTTTTACTTTCTAACATTTATTGATGATTTCGATAGAAAAATATGGATCTATTTTCTCAGACACAAGTCTGAAAATTTTGCAAAATTCAAAGAATTCAAGGCAGAAGCTGAAAAACAAAGTGGCAAATATATCAAAGCATTAAGGTCATATGAAGGAGGAGAATACAACTCCAGAGAATTTGCAAATTTCTGCAAATCACAAGGCATTATCATGCAAACAACAACCAAGTATACTCCACAACATAATGGAGTGGCTGAAAGGAAAAATCAGACAATAATGAATATGGAAAGAACACTTCTTAAAGAGAAAAGTTTTTCAAATAATTTTTGGGCTGAAGCAGTAGCATGCTCAGGTTATCTCCTGAATAGATCTCCAACCAAAATTCTAAAGATGAAAGTTCCCCAAGAAGCATGGAGCGGGACAAAGCTAAATAATGCACATCTAAGGACATTCGGATGCATAGCATACGCTCACATACCTTCCGAATTAAGGAAGAAATTGGATGACAGAAGTGAGAAATGGAGATAGTGAAATATCTAAAGCTTACAGGCTTTACAATCCAATCTCCAAGAAATTAATTCTCAAAAGAGATGTTAAATTTCTGGAAAATCAATTCTGGAATGATTCAGAAAATCAGCAAATGGATAGTCAAAATACTTTGTTGTCCAGTGCTGAAAACGCAGAAAATTCAGGACAGCAAGTACCTCAAACTGTTCTTCCAAGATTGCAGGTACAAAGGCAACCTGAACACTCACAGGATAACTCAACTTTTAGCAGAGACTCATCCTCTGAAATTCGAAATCAGAGAACTTGAATTTTGAGAGAAATCCATCAGTAGTTGGTTGACTTTGAACAACACAACCTTTTTGCTTTAATGTCATGTCAACCTACATCTTCTAAGGAAGCAGCTAAGGAGCCACATTGGGTTCAAGCCATGAACCAAGAAGTTGACTCCATTGAGAAAAAAAAGACATGGGATCTTGTTGATTTGCCAAGTCACAAGGAAAGTATTGGTGTCAAGTGGGTTTACAAAACTAAACTCAAT
>SNQJ01S0048596.1:28096-57564 GCA_010110895.2 Picea sitchensis
ATCACGGTAATACTTATGTTCTTTTTAGATTTATTGCAACCAATAAAATCATACACAGGCATTTCTTGTAGATCTGTACTTAAGGTTATTCGACCTGTACCAATCTGTAATAAATTGTTATGCATGCTTATACTTGAATCTACATTCACACTTATACCAAAATATTCCTAATATCAACAACAAATCGAACTAATATTTTCTTTCCTATTGTGGTTCCGAGAGTACATCACATGAATAAGAAATTTCACACATTCATCAACAACTAACACATAGAGTAGCTTTCTTAACTCTACTCAATGAATAAATTCAAATAGTAAAGGATTATTCTACAATTCATTTCATTCTACCAGCCATTAACCAATAAAACAATTCAATAAGGAATAAGTAGATGTACATATCTGAACAAAGTGTTGGGACAACAAATGGAACAGCCAAGTTCCACCCAACCATAGAATGGAGCAGCCAATCTACTTGCTTCGTTCACCCCCTAGCCTGACCATGACTCCATAAGGGCGAACTCCAATGATCCTCCTTTTCTATAGTCCTCTTTCAGATTAGGAATTCCCCTTGCCTCACACTCAGAACAGTGCTCATAACAACAAGTGATATCCTATCTCGAGCATACTAAGCAACGTCATGCCTCCTTCCATATGCTGTATATCAAAAGCATCTGGTGCCTAGGTCGTTTTCCCCTTTGGAAATTTTCTCTTACAAATCCCCGATTTCCAGTGGTTTCCAATGGCCAAATTCCTCATTTTCCACTTGTAAAAAACATCCTTGAGGTAGTTCAAGCATGTTCCCCACTCATGGAGTCATGGTTAGTTGATTTTAACCTGGTTGTTCCATTTGTCCTTCAGCAATAAATATAAAAATATTTGTCTCTTACAAGTGTCATAGTCAAAAATTTGGTTGGGCAAATCAAATCTTTTCTCAATAGTCACTATAATTAATTACAAATTTATCAAATTTCAAATTCAGAATTTCCATAAATGACAATAATTTTCCAAATACGAATTTGCCAAAAATGGAAATAAATTCCTAAGTGCATATAGACTTGAATAATAATTTATATTTGGGGATATTACATCCTCTCCCTCTTCAGTACAACATTGTCCTTGGTGTTCGTTCCTTTCTCGGAACATGGCTGGATAATATTTATGAAAATCTTCCTCCAATTCCCAGGTGGCCTCCTTAGGACTAAAGTGCTTCTATTGCACTTTTACCTAGGTGACGACTTTGTTCCGTAGTATTGTTTCTCTCCTGTAAAGAATGTGCAGAGGTTCCACTTGGAACTCGCCTTCTAGTTCCACCTGCACCATGTTCCAATCGATCATGTGAGTAGGATCATGAACATAATTTTTTAACAAAGAAACATGAAATACATTATGAACTTTCAAATTTGCGAGAAGTGTAAGTTCATATGCCATAGGTACAACTCAAGCTAAGATCTCGACGAGGCCACAAAATATGGGCGCCAAATTTGAACAGTTTCCTAGATTTAATGAACTTCTTCTTTCTTTGAATTTTAAATACACGTGATCTCCAACTTGAAATTCCTGGTGTCTCCTTTTCAGATCTACGTAACTTTTATGTGTGTCCCATGCCTCATTTAAATTATGTTGTACTTTTCTTACTGTATTCTCCATTTCCTAAAGAATTTATGTTCCCACCATGAGTCTGTCAACTGGGTTATCCCAGCTAATCAGAGTTGTACACTTTCTGTCATATAGTACTTCAAATGGCCTCATCTTAGCCGATGTTTGATAACAATTATTATATGCAAATTCCACCAAGTGCAGGTATTCCTCACACTTAGTTGGTTTCATCCTTACGTACATTCAGAGCATATCTTCTACAATTTGGTTGGTTCATTCAGTTTGCTCGTCTGTTTGTGGATGGTAGCTGGTGCTGGAATTCAAGTTAGTATTCAACCCTGCAAACAATTCTTTCCAAAACATAGATTTAAATTTGACATCTCTATCCGAAATCACCATTTTAGGAATACCATGTAGTCTAAAAATTTTCTTCATAAATATTTCAACAATGTTAATAGATTTATAAGTAGACTTCACAGAAATAAAATGTGCAAACTTGTTAAGCTTATCAATTACTACCATAATTGAATCATTTTGTTTTTGAGTTAGGCAAACCTGTGATAAAATCTAGTGATATAGTCTCCCACTTCCATTCTGGTACAGGTAGAGGTTGTAACAGGCCGGCTGGGTGTTGGTGTTCAACCTTCACCTGTTGACAATCTAGGCACTTAGATAAGTATTATGTTGTCTTGCCTTTCATATTAGGCCAATAAAAAAAACTTCCTCAATGTTGTTACCATTTTCTAGTATCCCGAATGACCAGAACATGGCTTCTTGTGTACTTCGTCCAAAACTGTGAGATTTAATTCAACAGAATATGGTATGTACATCCTGTTTTTGAATCTTAGTAGACCATTTCTGTCCAAACTGAGTTTTGTTATGTCTAAATTTTCTGCATTATTTTGTAAATCTGCCACTATTTTAATGTATTTTTCATCATTATTAATTGCAGCCTTTACCCTTTGCTCAATGTCATTTTATTCCCTTCTAATGTTTATCTCAAACAACCCATGAATTCTTCTACTTAAGGCATCTGCCACTTTGTTTTCCTAACCCTTGATGTGTCTTACCTTGAAATAAAATTCGCTCAAGAAGGCTAGCCATCTTACTTGCCTTGCATTAAGATCGGGTTGACTAAACAAGAATTTCACACCACTGTTATCAGTTAGCAACAACAATTTTATGCCCATTATATAGTGTTGTCACATTTTTAACGCATGGATTACAACTGTTAATTCCAATTCGTGTGTGACATAGTTTCGTTTGTGATCTCTTAGTTTTCATGACTCGTAACAAATAGAATTCCCTTCTTGAGTTAGGACACCTCCAAAACCTTCTTTGCTCGCATCCACGCAGACTTTGAAGTCTTTATATGGGTCTGCTACACTTAAAATGGGTGCGGTTGTTAACAATTCTTTTAACTTATTAAAATTGTCCTGACATTTCTGCGACCAATTAAACGTGGTTCCCTTTTTCTCTAGGGATGTGATAGGGTATGCAATCTTAGAGAATCCTTCTATAAATCTGCGGTAGTACCCGGTGATTCCCATGAATGACTGAATATTTGTTACATCCTTAGGGATAGGCCATTTCATGATGGCTCTTATTTTCTCTAGGTTGACTGCAATACCCTCTTCAGATATTACATGTCCTAGGTACTGTATTTTCTTTTGGTAAAATTCACATTTGTCAAATTTTGCATATATCTTGTGTTTTCTTAAAGTTTGCAATAATATCCTTAGATGTTCTACGTGTTCTTATTTTGTTTTCGAATACACTAGGATGTCGTCAATAAATACCAAAACAAACTTATCCATATACTGACTAAAAATGTTATTCATTAAACACATAAACGTTGTTGGTGAGTTAGTGAGACCAAACGATATAACAAAAAATTCATAATGTCCATATCTCATTATGGATGTTGTTTTACTTATGTCTTCATCCTTTTTTCTGACCTGGTGATAACCAGATCTTAAATCCAATTTAGAAAAAATCTTTGCCCCTCCCACTGGGTCAAACAGATCATTGATTCTAGGTAGGGGATATTTGTTCTTAATAGTCATTTTTTTTAACTGTCTATAATCAATGCAATTTCTTAGAGTTTTCTCTTTCTTTTTAACAAAAAGGACTGGTGCTCCCCACAATGAGACACTTGGTCCGATGTATTCCTTATCCAACAGTTCTTGTAGTTGAATTTTTAACTTTGTTAATTCAAGTTAAATCATTTGGTAGGGTGCCTTAAATATAAGGACTGATCTAGGCAGTAGGTCGATAGAGAAGTCTATCTCTCTTCTTAGGGGTATTTTAGGTATTTCATCTACAAACAAATCTTTAAATCCATGTAAGATGGAAAAATCTTCTAGGCTAGGTTTATTTTCTTTTTCCAACATATGTCACTTGTGTTGGTGTCTAAAGATTTCCTAAAAAAAAACCTTAGTATAACATTAATTTATCAACCCAGAGATTCATCTTTTATCTCAAGAATATCAACAAACTCTATGCATGTAGCCTAAAATCGTGTAGCTACACCAAATCTGATTTCATCAACAATCAAGTTCCTCAAACATTCACCTAAGATTCTAAGAACTAAATGAAATTGAAATCTGATTACTAAGATGCTGTGAAAATGGAAAGGAACTAATTAATCTATTGAATTCACTTAACTAGAAAGCAGTAATTGAATCTAACTAAGGACTTGCAAAATTAACTATCAACTATGAATTCTGATTACTAGAAAGAAAATGACAAATTACTCTATCTATGGAAAGAAACAACAATTATAATCTAATCGGAAGAGACGGCTAATGTAACTTTCCCGAAAGGAACAACTATTGTAGCTTTAACTGAAAGGAACAACTATTGTAACTTTAACCGAAAGGAACAACAATCGTAAATCTATGGAAAAGGAACAATGCAGATGAAAATGTGAGGAACTGTCAAGCAATAACTTCAGAAATGGAAATCATAACAACAATCATTAATAACTAATCAAAATGTCTGTCTTCTATATGCAATCAATCATAAAATCATTAACACACTTATGCATTTATCCTTGGCTATTGTAAAAGAGATCTGAATCATAAAATGGAAATCAAACTTTGAACTGATACAATTACAGAACGAGATAGTAACTCCTTCAGACTGGGCCCTCGGTCTTCAGAAGTACTGCTACGAGAAATTCAGAGAACAGAAATGATAAAAACACTCAAAACTTTCATTGATTCCATGGCTGGTAAAACATTTACAAAAACTGCTTGTGCAAAACAATTCTTAATCTAATTACTTGAATGCATTTTTTTCCCTCTGTTTTTCTGGATCTATTACCCGCTTATATATTACAATAGTTTGGGTAAATCAAGCTATCCTGAGAATCGAAAGATCCTCAGGATTTATTTACTATTATAAAATTACAATATAGAAAATGCATTATCTTCAAACTGCTTTGTGCCTAAAAAGTCTTCAACCTCCAATAGCTTGCACATAGCCAAAATCTCTTTGATTATCTTTGACAGTGATTTATCCAATTCTGCAACAAAATCAAACCATTCCAATCATAATTTAGAATCTATTTAATAAAACTTTAATAACAACCTTAAGATACATATTAATCATATTATTTCCTATCTATCCCTAACTATATAAAGAATCAATCAAAATCATATCATGAACTGTGGGAAAAAGGAAGATATTTATACCTTTTTCATAACCCAACATACCCCCCAGCTTACCTTCTCGCATGTTTTCATGCAAGCTAGAGTCTTTCATGTAAACTAGTTATACTATAGGGAGGAAAAGTAGGTTCACCAGGTCTCCTAAAACCATGGTTTCTTTTGATTTCGTCAAAATTGGCTTCCTGTCTCTTTTTATTAATTTGGAAATCCTTCTGGTAAACTTCTGGAGGAAACCAAAGGAGAGGGGGGTTATACCTGCATCCCATCCAAGCAGGTCCTTCCTCCTGGAGTAGTCTAGCATATCTTTCTACTCTGAAGGCTGTTGTAAAGAAATTTCTATATCCAAAGGTCTCTCTACTTTTAACCTTATCGGAGGATACATCCCATCTTAGCTTCCTTGAATTCTCCAAAATATGTGAGACCTGAGTGGATGACATGTAAATGGATAGGAGCCAATGAGTCCACAACCCCTGCCCTTTTCATGAAGGTCTTGTGTCGCATGATGGCTGGGAAGGATTTTGGGGGCTCTCCTCTAATCCAAAGATCTAAACCAGTTTTTCTATTTATAAACATTTTGTGAGCCTTACCCCATCTGACTTGGTTCCTAGTAAAGGACATGAATGTCTGGAATTGTATGTCCCCTATGAAGAGGCCAGGGTTGTCTCCTCTAACTTCATCTAAAATGATATTATGGAAATATAATTCACACATAAGGTATTGTACCTTCTCTTCCTGATCTATGAAACATGAAATAAATTCTGGAACAGTGGTAAATGAAATGGGTTTACCTACTCTGATGGCCTTTATACTCAACAATAGATATCGTTACAGCAAGAATAAAACATAATTAGTGGCAGGGGATCTATAATTGATGGCATCAGAGTAGGCATCATAGATGTGTTTGATTTTCTCCAAAGCTTCTTCCAATTGGGTTTGCACCTTTTTAATCTTCTCTTGGTCTCTGGTAAGCGCAACATAAGTCTCACGCTCTGTTGTTGTCATATCCTTCAATTCTTTAACAACCCTTTGATATTCAGTTCTAGTTACCATTTCATGTTGGTGTTGCACCAATGCTTGTTATGCTTGTGTAAGTTCTACTTTTAGTCTATCGATGATGACACTCTATGCTTGAGATTGAGATGTTTGGTGTTCTTCCATAGCACTCATCTCCTCCCTGGATTGAATCAATGTTTATTAGGCTTGTCCCAATTATTCTTTTAGCTCATGAATGATGGCACCCTATGCCCAAGATTGGGATGCTTGATATTCATTCATTTCTTCTCTGGAGCGAACTAATCCTTGCTGGGTTTGTGCAAGATCTGCTTCCAGTCTATTCATGATAGTACTCTATTCCTGAAACTGCTCTGTTATTGTCAGTAATTCGCCTCTATTTTGAGTCAAGGTTTGTTGGGACTGCAATAGTTCTTCCTCCAGTCTCCTAATAGTAGCATTTTGCTCAAAAAGTTGAGCTATTTCCTCTAAAATCAGAGTGTCTGTATGTGTCTCATTATCAACCATCTCTTGTGTTTCTATAAGAATTACATCTTCATCTTGAACTGTTGCTTCTTCTACCATTAATTCCTCAGGATCTATCTATATTCCTATAGAAGTTGTATTAGCTTCTTTCTTAGGAAGAGGGTTTCTTCCTTGCATCCTGCCCTTTTTTCTTTCTTTCTTGTGTGGATCTTGTCTGCTAGTTCCAACTGTTTCCTCAATTCCTTGATAATCTCCTTGATCTTTCCCACCTTCTTCTTTAATATCACAACCCTCTAAGCCTTCTTCTTCAACAATTTGTTTTCTTTCTTTAATTTCCTAATTTGTTTCTGGTTTTTGGATGATTTCTGTTTATGAGGGATCTCAAGGTCTTCTTCATTTCGTTCAGCAGATGGTTGTCCCTTTGTTTCTTCCAAGTGCTCTCGTTGTCCAAGAGGGTCTCCTATTTCAAAAATAAATTCTTCCTGTGTTGTGTCGTCTGGAAAAGACATTTCAATGTCAGGCAAGTCCTCAAATGGTTTTGAAGAGGAGGCTGGTTCTAGTTCTTTTTCCAGATTATGTTCATCTCTGTCAGTTAAGGTTCCTGAATTCCCCAAAACCTGAGCTATTTCTGTCTCATAGCTCTTCAAAAAGTGTCTTGTCAAGTTCTCTACTACAGGTTGGGTGTCTCTCTGATTATCTTTTTGTGTTGTTTTCTCTGTTTGATCAATTGCTTGATCATTTTCCTGTAAAGGTTGTTCTATGAAGCTCTGAAGTTCTTCAGGGTGCTCTGTTGCATCCTGAACTTCTTTTGTTGTTTTCTAAATTTGTTTGCTTATCTTCCTTGTCCTAGGGGGGGATCTAAGAGAAACCATTGCTCTATTCTTTATTTTTGTTAATGCTTGAGTCTGTGAGGTTTGGGCGTCAGTGATTTGAACGGGTTCTGCTTCAACTTCGATCTGAGATGGTGAAATTTATGTTTGGGTGGTGGTCACCTGCTCCAGTTGTGGAGGTCTATTGGCCTCAATGATTTGAGCAGGTTCTGCTTCAACTTCGATCTGAGGGGGTGGAATTTCTATTTGGGTGGTGGTCGCCTGCTCTAGTTGTGGAGGTCTATTGGCCTCAATCAAATTCTCCCAAGTGAACTGAGTTTGACTCAATGCTTTATCCATTAGTTTTACTAATTTGTGGTGGCTAATGACATTAACAGGATCCTTGGACTTTTGTGTTCTCAAGGCAAATTCATGTAGTATGGTATGAAGGAAGAAAGGTAAATCAAGTACTAATTGTTTCTTCAAGGCTTCCAGTAATTTGAGATGGCATGGCCAAATTACATCGTACCGTCCATCGCAAGTGATGTAGCGTTGAACTATCCCCGTAAATTCCTTCCACGGTTCACTGAGGGTATTGGGATTAAGTCCCTTTCCTTCTTTGTCCAATTCTTCCCTCGATTCTGTGAAAGATTCCATGGCTTCCCTCAGCTTCATGTATTTCCCTGTTCATTGAATGCCTATGTTAGGGAGGCCTATGACTTCTGCTACAATTTCTGGGGTAACAAAAATTTGTATGCCTTGGACCGTGGAGATTTCTCCTTGCAGGTTTTGAAAGAATTCGAGCATGGTGTTTGTGTCATAACCTTGCAAGCGGATGAAGTACTTGGTCCACCCTAGGCGATGCAGGATTTCTCTTGCCTGTTCTATAATCTAGAGTAATGTCGGCTCTCTGTGCACACTTCTACCACCCATATTTCTGTAAGAAAGAAAGAACGACTATCGTTCCTATTTACAAATTCGGTTAGACCAGTTTTGGAGAAACAAATGCCAGAAATGGAAAATATCAGTAATAGTGAATGTATAAAGACGTGGGTTTCGTATTTATTGCAATCATTACAGATGGTCAAGAAGTGTGTCGAGCATCCCCCTCATTAATGTAGAGGTCATCCTCTATCGTCAGTGTAGGTGGGAGCAACGAGTGTAGTTATTTTGGGTGAGAGGTAATGATTACATTGCCACCGCCAGTAGGGCTAATCATATATAATTTTCAAAAATACACATGCCACCAAAAATCATTTAAACGATAGTCGTTTTATGTGTGGAATTTGTAAAGTTATCACACCTATGTGCAAAAAAAATGATTTATGGAGAAATCAATCAAAAATAAATTAAATCTGTTCATTTTTTTTAATAGTCCACATAACATAATATTGTTACTTTTCCCGGTGATTGAGTATAACTAATATGATAGCCTCATTTTTTGAGAAAGGGAGATCTAGAGACATGAAAAAACTTGGTATTTTGAGATAATCTTCCATACCACAGGCAGAGCCGCTGCTACCCACAGGCATCCATAGACTTGGCAAGGTTTCCTTTTAACCCTTAGATGAGCATGTATCCTTAATACACATGCGAATCATCTTTTTCAAAAAGACCATTATCCTATCTTGGTAGCCAGATGATGATAATGCCACTCACTAGATTATAACTTAAGTGAACAAGTCAACTCGTGATGAGACCTCTTGTCCTTTGACAAAAGAATATGTCAAAGGCCATTGCCCTGGTGTGGTAGCCATAGTGGCAATGTCACTTAGGTTAGTATCCTATGATCTTGGTAGGTTGGCTCGTGATGAGACCCCCCGATCTTTATGAAAAAGGTTTTTGTTGTGTATTTTTATTTATTTGTATCTTTTCTTAATATNATATTTGAATTGTCTTTTCCCAAAAAGACCATTATCCTGGTTTGGTGGCCAGATGATGATAATGCCACTCACTAGATTATAACTGAAGTGAACAAGCCAACTCGTGATGAGACCTCTTGTCCTTTGATAAAAGAAAATGTCAAATGCCATTTCCCTTGTGTGGTAGCCATAATGGGAATGTCACTTAGGTTAGTATCCTATGATCGTGGTAGGTTGGTTCGTGATGAGACCCCCTGTTCTTTATGGGAAAATTTTATTGTATATATATATATATATATATATATATATTAAGGGAGGCTCATCTACTCCTTAAGAGTAAGGGGTGGTATAAGAAAGTGTAACGATGTCAAGTAAAAGTGTGTTGAAGACTCCTTATAATATAGAGGCAGAATATCATTCAGGTATATTTGTATATATAAGGGAAAGAAACAACTTATGGTGGAGATTGATTAGGAACAATGTTTAAGATATTTCGGAGAGTTTCTTCCATGAAAAAAATAAAATTGATAAGGTGTGTGGGACCATCCACAGAATAATGACAGATCGTTGTAATGACGATTAGAGACAGTGCTAGTGAAAATTATTTGATGAAATCCACACTTACGGAGGAATGGCTAGTGTTTGTATGATAAATAAGGGAACTGCAATCGCGCAAAAAGGAACAGTAGTTGTTCTATTCAGAAAAGGAACAACAAGTGCACGAAAAGGGAACAACAGTTGTTCCATTCAAAAAAAGGAATAACAGTTGCACGAGAAGGAACAGTAGTTGCGCGAGAAGGAACAGCAGGTGCGTGAAAAGTAACAGCAGTTGTGCGAGAAGGAACAACAGTTGTTCCATTAAAAAAAGAACAGCAGGCGCGCGAGAACGAACAACAGTCACGCGAAAAAGGAACAACAGTTGTGTTGTTTCAAAAAGGAAACAACAGGCGTGTGAGAAAGGGAACATCAGTTGTTCCATTCAAAAAGGAACAACAAGCACGCGAGAAAGGAACAACATTGTCATGAACATGTAAAAGACAGAGTCTGTATGATAAAACAAAATGGGAGTATGGAACAAAAGAAGGTGCTAATTATAGTTATCGGTCATGATTCTCGTTTCCTAGGTGACTTTTTATAAAACAAAGAAAAACTAACCACTCAGTTGGAAAACTATGTACAGTATGTACAATATAAACAAAATACATCATTTATGGAGTTGGGGTAGTTGGGTTACCTTCCTAGCCAGCCAAAATCTGCACCGTAGGGTCTTTACTTACTTCTTGATAGAAAGAATCTTTTGAAGGTGGCTGGTGGAAAAGTCGCAGTCGGTGTCCATTGACCAGAAAGGGTGATCCAGACCCATCGATGGTGCTCAAGGTAATTGTTTCATTACCATGGACTTCATTAATTTCATACAGTCCTAGCCATCATGTCTATAATTTCCCAGGAAAGTCCTGAAATCTAGAATCATAGAGGAGCGCCCAGTCGCCTTTCTTGAATGATTTCTTCTTAATATGCTTGTCATGCCAGGTTTCTCTCTATCGATGGATAACAACTGTGCGTTCCAAAGTAGACAAGCGTGCTTCATCCAATTCATTGAGTTGTTGAAAGCATCGTTTATGTGCTTCTGTAAGATTTAGTCCAATTTCCTGTGCCATTCTTAGGGTCTTGATCTCGAATTCTATTGGGAACATGGGTTCTTTACCATAGACTAGATGGTAAGGAGAGTAGCCAGGGGTGTTCCGCCAGGTTGTACGATAAGCCCATAAGGCATTTGGGAGCTCAGTAGCCCAATTTTGTCGGTTTGTTGAGACAGTCTTCGTCAGAATTACCTCTAGGACCTTATTGCTGATTTCTACTTGTGCATTTGCTTGTGGGTGGTATGGAGAAGTAACTATGTGCTTGATGTGATAGTTGTCCAGGGTGGCTATGATTCTATGGCCTGTAAATTGTGACTCTCCATCAGTAATTATTTCTTTGGGTATTCCATATCGTACAAACAATTTGAAAATGAATTTGATGACTACTTATTCTATTGCATTTGGTAAATCTTTTGCCTCTACCCATTTTCTCAAGTAGTCTGTTGCAATGAGAACATAGGCCTTTTGGTTTGACTTTGGATTAAAGGAGTCGACGAAGTACAGTGCCCATCTTTCAAATGGTTCTACAACTAGTTGTGTTTTCAAGGGAATTTCATCAGCCTCACCTGGTTTCCCCATCCGCTGACAGTTGTCGCATGTCTAGACATATTTCTTGGCATCTCGAAATATTGAGGGCCAATAATATCCCATCTGTAAGATTTTGTGTCCATTCCTGCGGTCTACAAAATGCCCCCCACAGGACTAATCATGTCCTGCTTTTCGTATGTCATAGATTTTGTCCTCTCGTACACATCGCTAGATCTGGAGATCAACTCCTCTGTGGAAAAGATATCCACTGATCCAAGTGAATCGTGTGCTACACTGGACGATCAGTCGTCTTTCCTTTGATGATAAATGCATTGGTAATCTTCTCGCTGCTAGATAGTTTGCTACATCAGCGTACCAAGGTGGTTTTGTGTCAACAACAAACAGATGCTCATCCAGGATATGATCCTCAGTTGTTAATGAGTCGTCTATTTTTGAGAATCAGGACAGGAAGTCTGCGACAAGATTTTCTCTCCCAGGTCGATCTTTGATGTTGATATCAAATAACAACCATCGAGTGACCCGTCCATTAGTAATTGGTTTATTAGCTAGATGTCTAATTGCAGAATGATCAGTATACAGGATAACTGGATAGCCTGTTATATAATGACAAAATTTATTGATGGCATGTATAACAACTAAGAACTCTTTCTCTATTACTGTATAATTAAGTTCGGCTAGAGTTAGATTCTTGCTAATGAAATAAATGGTGTAGGGTTTCTTTTCTTCTTCATGTCCCAGAACAATGACTATGGCAATGTCTAAGGTGTCGGTGGAAATTTGAAATGGTATTTCCTAATTAGGTCCTCTCAACACTGGCGTTGTTGAGATCAGTTTCTTGAGTCCTGCAAAAGCCACATCGCATTTGTTAGACCATTGAAATTCTACATTACCTATCAAAGCATGCAAAGGCGCAACGGTTTTTGAAAAATTTGGCATAAATCTGCGATAGTATCCTGAAGCACCAAGGAAACTACATACCTCAGTTTGTTTATGTGGAGTAGGTAGATTAGGAATTACCTCAATTTTTGCTGGGTCTACTCTAATTCCATCTATAGAAATGTAATGCCCTAATACCACACCTTCTTTCATCATCATGTGATATTTTTTGTGGCTTAAACATAACCTGGTAGCCATGCACCATTCCAATACCTTCTCGAGATTATTCAAGGCTTGATCGAAGTCGTCGCCGTACGGGGTGAAATCATCCATGTAGACTTTGAGCCCTTCGCTAATCAGATCACTGAATATGCTCAGAATGGCCCTTTGGAATGTAGATGGAGCGTTACAAAGTCTGAAGGAAAATACTTTATAGGCAAACGTACCCTAAGGACATGTGAATGTCATTTTATCCTGATCTTCTGGGGTAATCTAGATCTGATTGTAGCAGCTGAAGTTGTCTAGGAAAGAGAAGAATTTCTTTCGTGCCAAGGTATCCAGGACCTGATCGATGAAAGGTAATGGAAAATGATATTTTTGACTAGCTTTGTTTAGTTCCCTGTAATCAACACAGATTCACCACTTCCCATTTTTCTTTGGGACGATGACTAATGGGGAAACCCATCGACTATCTGAGATAGGGTATATAAAATATACATCCAACATCTTTTGTAGCTCTTCTTTAACAATATCTCTGAGGTGAGGGTTCATTCTTCTTTGTAATTTTCAGATAGTTCGGATGTCTTTCTCAATATAAATGTGGTGTGTGCAGAGTTGTGGATCAATACCTTTCATATCAGAGTACTCCCAGGCAAAAGCTTGCTGGTATTTAGAGAGAGCTTGGATTATCTTTTGTTGTTGTTTCTCTTCTAGGTTGGCATTAATGTTCAGAGACTTCCCTGGTGCAATCTCAATGGATTTGTTGTTGTGAATAGCGGTAATCGGAATTTGTTGTTCCAGTAAATCTTCCAACGGGTCTCCCTGTGCTTCACAGTCTAGAACAACTTGGAGCATCTGGAATGTTGGGTTACTTACAGCAGTTGGGTTGTTAATAAACCCACTGATTACATCATCCTCTAGATGATTCTTGTTCTTGAGCGCTTCTTCCATCGTTAGTGGGGCATGCAGATCCTTCTCAGGATATCATGGTGGTGGCAATTGCGGGTGTACAATCGTTGGACTAGGTTTGACTGGAGGATATAAGATGAGATTCCTTGTAACCCCTCCTCTAGAAATTGTCATTGTACCTGATCGAAAGCCTATGTATGCATCAGTTGTCATGAGCCATGGTCTGCCCAATATCAATGGATGCCCTTCAAGTCCACTTTTTGGGTTGATGATGAGAAAATCTGCGGGATATTCCCAAGAATCAACTGAAATGACTATATCATGTAGTGTGTTGAGTGGTTTGACCACTGATCGATCGGCCAATTGCAACATAATCAGGGTTGGGCCGAAAGAGTGAAGACCCAGGGCATTGCAGGTTTCCATAGTTAGAATATTGATGGTCGCCCCCGAATCAACTAGGGTATTTGGAAGGGAACAACGTTGAATCTGAACTGTTACTATGGGGTTCCCCGGATCTGCATATTTAACTGGTGTTTCTCTACCCAAAATTAGATCAGTCTGCATATTTAACTGGTGTTTTTCTACCCAAAATTAGATCAGATAAGGCTTCTACTACATGAACTATTGATGATGTGAATTTTTTATTTTTCTCTATCGCTTTTCTGACGGGCTTCCTCCCACATAGCTCCTTGATTGTCTTTGCATAGATCGGTATGTCTTACAGGGCTTGCAGGAGTGGAATTTTGATGTATAAATTCATGAGTTCCCCTACAATGTCGAAGTCAGGATATACGATGGGTTTCGCTATCATCAGTCTTTCGAGGAACGAAGGGGAGGGAATTGCATCCTTATCAGAGTCTTGTGATTTGACTGTGTTCCTCCCTTGCCTGATTTCTTATGTTATTACCACAGTCGAGGGTGTTATTGCTAGTTGTTTTTCATTCCCCTGTTCTTGGGGAACGTCATTTTGTTCGGGAGAGATGATGTGCACCCTACTAAATTGATTTCCCCTTCTCCACTTTCCATAATATGGACGAGCTAAGCTGGTCTGTTATTGGGATTCGGGTGGGGTTGGGCAGGTAATTAAGGGTGCAATTGTGATTGGGGCAATGGGAGTGGAGTTTGTAATGGAGATTGGGTATGAGAGGTCATCCCCATAGGTTGGTTATTCATCCCCATGGGGCGCTGCCAGTTCTGGTTCCAATTTGGGTTTTGGGCAGTCGAGTTAAGCTATTGTGGGGAGTAGGTATTATTCGAATTTTTCCAGGATGAGGTGGGGTATTGCAAATTTGACCAATTGGAACTTGTAGTTGGTTGATTTTGCCAGTTGGAGTTTGTGGCAGACTAGTTTGGCCAGGTAGGAATTGCAGGTGGGTACTGTTGGGGTTGCTAGTTCTAATTAGTAAATGGCTGACCCTGCCATGTGCTGCCAAAATTCTGCTATTGATTATACTGTCCAGGATTCTGCTGTTGATTGTACTGTCTAGGAAAGAGAGAGGAAGGGTCCTGAAATGTCTTTTGAGGTCGGGACTGCAACTGGCAGTGTTGAGCCATCAGATATAATGGTTATGTTTCTTTTTCTGCTTCTTTGAATACAACTTTCAATCGAGGGAGTGATGGACATTCCTCTGTGTCGTGATCCATGGCGCAAATAGCGCAAACCCGAACTATATCCAAGGGGCATTCCCTTGGGCCATGTTTCTTTCTGCACCTGTGGAAAAATATAGCCAAGGTCTGCTCTGCCTCTACCTTTTTTTGTTTGGTCTACAATACATCCAATTGTGTAGTTAGAGTGCTCAAAATATATGTTTTAAAGTTTTCTAGGAGATTACTGACTTCAGCTCACGTAACACCCCCGCTGGAGATATTGTTATTTCTTGTGAGGTACATCCGCATTCCTGACTTGGTCCGTGGTAAAATCATGAAGCTGGGTAACACTTTTGCTTGTTTTATGACAAAAAAAACTATATTTTCACAAGTTCTTCAACTTCTAGAATACAAAAGTATTTTTTTTATTTAGAATTTCACTTTACAGTAAAAACAAAACTTGTAAATAATTTTGTTATCTTTCCAATGTCTATTTTTCAATTTTTTTTTATCAAGATTTGATATGTCAATTTGAAAATTGTTTAACAGTATGTTCGTTAAACATGAAATGAATGATAATGAGTTATTGTTTTCCACAACAACGTATCTGTTATTAAACTTATGTTTTTAAGAAATGAAATATATTGAAACAATCTACAAAGACTCTATTTTATTATGACTATAATTTTGAATCTAATGGATGAATATTATAATTTCTAGAATTTTTTTAAGTTGACCAAGTTGAAAACATTGCATATTTTAAACACGTGTTTTTCTACACCTTGTATCTATCTTAATTTTTACTTAAAACTAAAATCTAAAAATACCCTTTTGACAAGAACATTTTAACAATTATGAATATAATTTTTCCATAATTTTCTGTTGTGTATTTTTAGAGATACGGTTTTTTCATTTCACCGAATCATAATCTCACCTAAAAATATTATGTAGTGATTTTTTTATAAAATTAAATAAAATTAGATAAAAGCAATGAAAATGAAAACAAATTATACCCAATGAAAGTAGATTCATTTTTTAAAATGTTGGTATCAATTCTCAAACTAAATTCTGAGTATTTGTAGGAGTCCGCTACCTCCAAAGATGAAGTAAGATGGAGAGAATTTGCAGTTTCCTGCAAAGAGTCCCATTTTCAAATTTTCGGCCGAAATATTCTTTCGGCCGAAACCTAGTTTTTAACGGAATCCGTTAAAAATAAACGTTTCGGCCGAAAAGTATTTCGGCCGAAATATTTTTACCACGGGAAAATAATTCATCCAAAAAACATTGTACACGAATTTTGAGAGCACCGTTAAATTTGACGTGAAAATTTTCGGCCGAAAGAAACATTTGTTCGGCCGAAAAATTGTCACTAGTAATTTTGGAGACCCGATTGTCACGGAAATGTTACCCAGATTCATGATTTTACCCTCTGTGTACTTCCTCTTGAGCACCTGATACACAATAGAACAATATCTTCATAAGTTTCCTGATAAATGTCACATTTCCCCATTAAATTCAATGTTTCTACCCATTCATCTCTCATACCTTTGATGAGAGTTGCTTTGAGTACTTCACCTGGTAATTTACTATAGGGTGATCTTTGCAAATTATACTGAAATCTTTCGACATATTCTTCTAATGATTCATTTTGTTTCACGTCATTTGAAAGATTTCATCTTTTAGGTCTCTGATTCTGCAATAATCCTGATATTTTAACAAGAAGGTTTGTTTCCTCTGGTCCCATGAATTGATGGTTCCACTTATTAATCCCATGAACCATCGTAGGGTTGCTCCCTTCAAGGTAGAGGGGAATAGTTTTAATTTTGGGGGTTCAGAGGTGTAATCATACCCTCTACATAGGACATCAAATTCAAATAGGAATGCATCCTCGTCTTCTGAAATCAGTCCATGGAAGGTTGGCAGGTTTTGTAAGGGGATTGCTTTCATGGGGGGATTGGCAATTGGATCAACTATTGGATACTCCAATGTGGAGGTCTGGGGTTGTTGTTGATTTGCTTGTGCCATTTGATCGAAAATGTGCTGAAAATTTTCAGGGGGTTCTTGATCCGGGTATTCTATTTGAAATTGTTGATTATTTGGTCTTCCAAGGAATTTGAGTACACTCCCTTTATATGGGATTTCAGATATTCCTTGTTCTTTCGCAGGAGACTCGGGATTAGGTGTTGGTGGTGGTGGGTATGCCTTGGCAACCCTGCTAGTTTCTCCTATTCCCTCCTCTAGATTATTAGAGATTCCCTCTTCTAAGGGGTTGAGCGGTGGGGTATCTGTATTCTGAAAGCTCTGCTCAACCCCTTCAGTTTTGCTATGAATCTTAGCGTGGGTCATAGTTGGTGAAACTATTGCCTGAGGGATTCGGGTGGGTCCTTTCCTAGGTCCAACCGAAGCTTGAGATTCACCCTTTTTGATGATTTTGTCTATGAAAGTGCTTCTTTCAGGGATCACCGAACCCTGAGTTTTGGTAATTTTTGGTGGAGTTTTTTTTTTTTTAAGATCATTTTTTCTAGTCATACACACTTCACACAACAATAAAATAAATTTCAACAAAAGAAAACACCGACAAGCCTCTTAAGTTTCAGCTGGAGGTAGGCATTGGCATAATCATTTTATTTATTACCTGTGTAGGTTCTTACCTTCCGTCTTCAATACCTGGTCCTCCAGAGACACAACCTATGATACCTTTGACATTCTCCCCAGCAACGACACCAAAATGTTGGTGTCTAAAGATGTCCTAAAAACAACCTTAGTTTAACATTAATTTATCAACCCGGAGATTTTTCTTTTATCTCAAGAATATCAGCAAAGTCTATGCAGGTAGCCTAAAATTGTGTAGCTACACCAAATCTGAGTTCATCAACAATCAAGTTCCTCAAACGTTCACCTAATATTCTAAGAACTAAATGAAATTGAAATCTGATTACTAAGATGTTGTGAAAATGGAAAGGAACTAATTAATCTATTGAATTCACTTAACTAGAGAGCAGTAATTGAATCTAACTAAGGACTTGCAAAATTAACTATCAATTATAAATTCTGATTACTGGAAAGGAAATGAAAAATTACTCTATCTGCGGAAAGAAACAACAATTATAATCTAATTGGAAGGGACGGCTAATGTAACTTTGTTGAAAAGAACAACTATTGTAGATTTAACTAAAAGGAACAACTATTGTAACTTTAACCGAAAGGAACAACAATCATAAATCTAAAGAAAAAGAGCAACACAATTGAAAATGTGAGGAACTATCAAGCAATAACTTTAGAAATGGAAATCATAACAGAAATCATTAATAGCTAATCGAAATGTCTATCTTCTATACATAACCAATCATAAAATCATTAACACACTTATGCATTTATCCTTGGCTATTGTAAAACAGATCTGAATCATAAAATGGAAATCAAACTTCGAACTGATACAATTATAGACCGAGACAATAACTCCTTCAGACTGGGCCCTCAGTCTTCAAAAGTACTGCTATGAGAGCACAAAAATGATAAAAACATTCAAAACTTTCATTGATTCCATGGCTGGTAAAACATTTACAAAAACTGCTTGTGCAAAACAATTATGACTCTAATTACTTGAATGCGTTTTTTTCCCTCTGTTTTTCTAGATCTATTACCCTCTTATATATTACAATAGTTTGGGTAAATCAAGTTATCCTGAGGATCGAAAGATCCTCAGGATTGCTTTACTATTATAAAATTACAATATATAAAATGCATTATCTTCAAACTGCTTTGCGCCTAAAAAGTCTTCAACCTCCAATAGCTTGCACATAGCCAAAATCTCTTTGATTATCTTTGACAATTATTTATGCAATTCTACAAAAAAATCAAACCATTTCAATCGTAATTTAGAATCTATTTAATAAAACTTTAATAACAACCTTAAGAGACATATTAATCATATTCTTTCCTATTTATCCCTAACTATCTAAAGAATCAATCAAAAACATATCATGAACTCTGGGAAAAAGGAAGATATTTATACTTTTTTCGTAACCCAACAACTTGGATAGCATAAATCTGACAACCTTTACTCATGTACTTCTTAAACTGCATTGATGAAATCTGCCTAACTGAGACTCGTTTTCATATGTCTTGTATTATCCTAGCAGTGTTGTTTCCATCTATGTAAGTAAGTGATTCTTCATAACAATCCAAAATTGATTTATGCTTATCTAACCAATCCATTCCAATAATTATAACATAAGACCCTAACGGTAGAATATTTAGATTTAGCTTTGTGTTTTGACCACCTAAACTGAGTTCATAATCAGAAATGAAATATGTTACCTTTCTTTTTGTTCTTGTTGCTAGTTGTACTAGCCAAGATTGTGTATGTTTTAATTTCCTAAGATTGATTTTACCCACTACACCACGAGCAACATAACTCAAAGTAGCTACTCGATCAATTAAAATAGAAACACGATTATTGTTAACGTTACCTTCAACTTCCACTACAGTGGACTGGTGATCAGCTTGTCGGCCATCCACAATTGCATTGATTCTATGTAAGCTTATGCCCACATCTCCCATTGTGTAGGCCTCTTGCAGGTTCTAAACCATGGTCCTTGTTGCAGAAGCTAAACGTAGACAATTCCTTTTTGAACCTTGTTGTCTACAATAGGACCATGTTGTCAAAAAGAGAATTAGACTTTAAATAAACTCAAGAATGAATGAAAACTGAACTATCTCATTAAATCAAAAGAACAAACCTTAGTCTTGTTTTCTCCTTCTATTCTCCTCTTGTTTCTTCTTCTCATTTAGCTTTTATTCATTCCAAATAAGGTGAAGTAGTTCAACTACTTTATTTAGTTAAGTTTGTTTGAATTAACTAATTTAGTTTAGGAGAAATAATAATAATAATAGTTAAGGGTCTTTAATTAATAATAACATAAGATAAAACATAAATGGATAATCATTTCAACACATGCCACCCTTGTAACTCCCTCAGATACCTTCAAAATTGAATCTTTAAATATCACAAATAATTTAAATCATATCCAAATATATATATATATATATATATATATATAATCCATATTATCCAAAAAACAACTTGTTGTCCAAAATCTATGCATACCATTGTATTCATCAACTCAATCATAAAAACACATAAATTAAAAGCCATACTTTCCACTCTGAGAGGCAATCTTTCTTTTATCACTCTTGTCCCCTTTTGATTTTTCAGAAGTAGCCCGGGGTTGATTTGAACCTTGAGGTTGTATTTCACTAATTACATGAGAATAATCATCCTTCATATGCATGCAAGAGGACATGAATTTTGAAGGGTCATTTAAAGGAGAGGAAGGGGAGGCAACAACTTTGTCTTTATCTTGCACAGGGGGACATCAATTTTAAGCCTTTTACTAGCATGTGAGGATTGAACAGGGGAATTCACAGGGGCAATCTGAACATTAGGATTTAGAGTTGGTGGAGGAAGTACTAGCAAATTAGGCCAGCCACGATGGTGAAAGACAATCGGATTGACAATATCTTTCCATCCATCATTTGTAGGGACTTCTTGTTGCATAGACATATGAGGAGGCACAGGAATACCATGGATGTTCTGAGGCTGGAAGGGAGGTCTTTGTGGTCGAGGTTGTATTATTCCTTTCCCGATCGAGTTAAAGAACCCATCTTGGAACAACTGGTTCAATTCCTGGGGATCAACATCAAAATGAATGGAGAATCTAGGTCTTCTAGGCCCTATGTTCCAGTTTCCTCTTCCTCTATTATTTCTACCATGGATACCTCTACTAAAGAAACTCATCCTATAGTAGAAATTCGTTAGTAACTAATCCCTTCATAAACCATCCATGACATTCTTCTTGCATGAATCAATAATTGGCTCAGAAATTGACACAAGATATATGCAAATCCATCCATAAAAAACTATTTAATAATTTCCAAGTGAGAAGGGAGTGACATGATCCATGGGACATATGGAGGGAGTGTAATGAGTGAAAGGTGGTTTAATGAGAGGGGATAATTACATGAATATTGCTCAACAATTAATTAAATAATTTGACTGTGTAAAATATACCAAAATATCAGTTGGTAACCATTGTTGTGAGATATCATTTTTCGTTGTTACACATACCTTTTTAATTTATTTTATAGAACAGGAATATTAAAAATGAAATTGGGATGACGAGGGGAATATAATGATAGAAAAGTGGTAGCATGACATGGAAATAATATGGATATTGTTCATATAAAAATAAATCAAATCCAACAATCAAACATAATTGTGTTCAGACCTCCACAATTCAACCAACATTCACTTTTCAAAACCACCATCTAAATTGTTATTTCCTTTACATGTTGTTTGTTGACTTCCAAGAAACAATTCATATTCCCATAAATACTCAATTACAGTGGTCTTTGCATCTATATAATAGTTATATAACTCCAATGCTAAATCTGTTTTTTTTTTAAAACCAATAGAAAACACATAGTGATTCCAACCATTTATATCCAATATTTATTCTTTAAAATCAAATAAGAATATGCACAATATTAACCACCATTTGTCCATTATTCAAACATTTTTCGACATAATCAACTCTGCAAAAAAACTCTTAATCATACCCTAATCCTTTCACACACAGATCTCATTCAAATATAATCAACATAAGAATTGATTTGAATAACATTCAACAAATAACACGCAAATAACATTCATCAGCGCAAGCTTCACATAAATTAGCATGTACATACTTCTTTTAAAATTTTCAACGAGAAATAGAGCCAAATCATGCCCAATCAACCAAGCACATACATGTGTCTTTTTACCCTTGACTAGATTGAAATGATATCAAGATTGTATTTAGGGTTTAACATAGCAAATGGAGATTAACAACGGGTGGATCAATCAAAGGAAGAAGTCTTCGAAAACACAGACAACTTGTGTCTTTTAAAAATTACCACAGACATATAACAAGTAATCATAATCTCGCCTGTGAGGGTTACCAAATGACATTCATCCACCTCCAACAAAGAACGAAAAGAAGCCGACCCTTAAACAACATATCAAAATGAATGTCCAAGCACAACCCATGCCCAACCAAAAACTTATATAATGCTCCCATTTAACTTATGAGTGATGTGAAACCCAGCTATGCATTACTTTCTAGACAATAGTGTGAGTGAGGGCAATTCTATGATAATTAATAGCTCGGAGTTTTACCAAGTCAAGGAAAAAAAAAACTTTAAACTTTCAACAATTCACCTTTCAATCAGAGAATCGAAACATCTCAACCATAGAGACGAAAAAGGAGTAGAAAATATTAACACAAATAGCCGTTGTAATACCCACGAACAAATATTAGAGCTTGTCAAACATAGCAATAAATTTCCATAGAGAACCAGACTCAAAAACCCAAGACGATCGAGCATATTTCACTGCTATTTTATACATAACCCATACAAAGATTACACAGAGCGAGGAGATTATAACCATTATTTTATTTAAAATTCCAACCATCCAGACTAATCACCAGAATATCCATGGATACAACACCAATACACAGTTCAAAAACCCCATAATAGCTTAAGACAGACATAGACCTTGAGCAATCCTAATCCAAAAATTGATTCGAAGGGCAGAGAAACCATCATGGATGGAAGAATAAGGAACCATACCTGGAAAAGCATGTGCGAGGAAGAGAGTTAGACTGTATGACTCCTTCAAAACCAAGCAATGCAGAGCATCAAAAACCACGAGTGTAATATCCCCCCCAAAATAATTAATTATTAAAGTCTGTATGCACTTAATAATAAATTTCGGCTTTTGGAAAATTCGTATTTGAATTTTTTTTTCCATTTATGGAAAATCCAAATTTGGAATTTGATTATGTGTAATTAATTATTTTTACTGTTGGGCAAAGATTTGATTTTCCCAACTAACTCTTTGAATGTGACATATGTAAAAGATCAATCTTTTTATATATTAATTGTTGGAGGACAAATGGAACAACCAGGTTGAAAACAGCGGACCATGACTCCATGAGTGGGGAACGGACTTGAGTTACCTCACGGATATATTTTACAAGTGGCAAATGAGTAATTTGACCACTAATAGCCCCTCAAATTCAGGGATTTGTAAAGGTGGGAAAATTCACAAGGAGGGAAAAATACCTAGGCACAAGACGCTCATGATATACAACATACGGGACTTTGCGTAGTATGTTGGAGAAAGGATATCACTTGTTGTTATGAACACTGTTTAGTGTGAGGCAAGGGGATTTTTCTTATGTAAAAGGACAATTGCAACAAAAGAGGATCATTGGAATTCTCACTTATGAACTCATGGTCAAGCTAGGGGGTGAACGGAGCAAGTAATTTGGTTGTTTTGTTCTATGGTTGGGTGGAACTTAGTTGTTCCATTTGTGTTACAATTTTCAATTTTTATTCAGATAAGTATCTTTACTTGTTTTATGGTCAGAGTTATGTGGGTTACAAGTTATTAGAGATATGATGGGTTTATGTGGTGTTAGTGAAAATGTGAATGAATGATTGGATGTATGAAAATCTACTATATATCATTGTTAATAAAATGATGGGTTCATGTGTTAAGATTTATATCTAAAAGTTGACTACACATATACCTGTAGATATGATCATGTATCTTATGTAAAGGAAATGCCAGAATGAATAGTTATATTTTATGACTTATATATGTCTGTGTAAGTAAATATATACATATAGATGCATGTATAGATACATGGAACTCCACAAACATATATTGTATTCATATACAGAAAGATTTTATCGATCGTGGAACTACATGATATTATAAGTAGTACCATTGACCAGATCATACAAAGGGCATACAATTTATAGTCATTTTTACATAACAATAGACCTATAAACAAAAATTTTCAATGGTATACAATACATGCTACATAGTTTGTACAATACTTAATAATTTATTCGAATGGTTTCAGAAAGCTGTGTGTACATTTAATAATAAAATCATAAATGATTTGTACAACGAAAAAATCTTGGTCCAAAACTATTATAGCAGAGTACCCTAGGGAAAGGACCCAGTACCGCTAGTAAACAGAACCTCAGAAGTTTAATTAAAATGCTAAGTCATAACTCGAATACCATTTTGAGCAAGGCGATCCACTGGATCTTTTTTCCTTGAGTTCTTTAATCCTGCAAAAATGAAAATCGATAGAATTAGTAAACTGTGTTAAAATAATCAAATGAAAATAAATATTTAAACTTAAGTTAGTGAAATAATACTTAGCTTAAGGATAGTATAAAAGCAGTTTCCCCACTGGAGTTGAGTGATGATTTGTCCACAGTCTAGGGGAGGAGTGGACCTAGGAATGGTTGATGGGTACCCTCGCAAAGAAAGACAGGGCTCCATCATTAGTTGATGAAATCTGAGTATAATGTTTTCCATAAACACATAATTCAATTGAAAAATTATCATAACAGGAATTTGAAGGATACAAGTCATAAATCACACAGGAAAAAGAAGTCTGTTAAGTTTTTAAACTATAACAATGTTAAAAGAGACTTTACAGGCTGTAAGATTTACACTGTTAAATAGATCAAAACTATTTAAAAATTTTGCAACCCAACCACGGGCAAGGATTTTCCTTGATTACATAGAAGTTAAACCCCAGTTATAGAGCTAGAATTTATGCACTAATACATAGTCGAGGATCATGCAAAGGGAGAATGACGCCTTGGTTATATGAAAACCTAGGTCTCAATTTTCCTTATAATGTTGGTTAAGCACACAGATTTGTAAGGATTTCAAAGGAAGAAAACTTACAGAGTTATCCAAGATTTTATTGTGAGTAAGAGACTCATGTATACACAGAGGATTTGTATTATGATGCATACATATAATAAAGTCACAATTTCCACAGAGGCGCACCCTCTCGGGAATACAGTCAGAGTTACAAAACTTTCTAGCATAAAACATTTATACTTTCGAACTCCTATATAAAACTCCAATGAATTCGCATGCAAAATAATAGGAAAATAAGCATTATCATTCCATTATATTAATTGCTTTAGATAGAAGAAATCTAGAATTGTCTTTGTGAACACGGATTTAAGAAGGGGGATTCAGGGTTAAAAGCTTTTATAAGAGTCAGTTTTGTATAACATATAACGGAATTTATTACAGAGAAGGCCTTTACGGTATCCTTGTACAGATACGAGCTTTCGTCTTATAGGTAAAGGGTAAGTTGACCGAGCCATTGTTTGCCACATCCTCAGAGGACCGAACACTGAATGCATAAGAGGTTGATACCTCACCTCATCGTAAGTATACTCATGAGATTCATACATAGAGATAACAAAAAAAAAGAAAACGTTGAAATGTTCTGAGTCCAGCAAGCCTCGAAGGGCTTAGCCTCAGTTATTTTGTTTAGCTATTTACGTAGTGTGGGCAGAGGTAATTTACACAATGCGAAAATTAAAAAATACACCGAGCATGATTCTGTTAGGGTTTAGGAAAACCAAGTCGTACGCTTAAGGATTTATTTTCCACTTTGTAACGCTATTACATAAGAGTACCAGGACTTGCTGTGATTCTTCACGAKGGTAAAGTACCTATCGCTAGGTGTAAAGACTAKGAGGCTTTGCACGGAGAAAASAAAATAAGTTAGGACAAAACCATAAAGAGTTGAAGGGCACCAGGAAAACTAAGATATACCCTAACCCAGATCCAAGAACGACCAAGCCAGAAGAACCGAGAAGAAACATTTACGGTGGCTAGAAGCAAAAACGCATCCAAGAGTTGTAGAGTTTTGAAAAGTAAAGGATGTTTTGTCTTACCTCGTTCCGGGAGGAATCCGCCTGGTGTGTGGCTCCATTCTTTCTGCTCAGGCCAAGTCCGCTCCAAGTCACCATTCTTACTCACAGAGAAACGTTTTCAGGTTAACATTGGACGTGAACAGTCCAAGGTATGGTTTTCGTAGAAGTGCAGAGCCAAAAGGAAACAATACTACAGCGACCTGAAAGATTATTGCAAAATGCAGAGTAAGGCAGCTGATGGAATTTTGAGCAGTACCTTTCCATGTGAAAAATGGGTCGTGGTGAATTCCCATTGGGCATGACCTCCTATCGGACAAGTACGATACGATCCCACCTTAATGGTTTATCTAGGGTTTCAATTACTGAACTGACTAACCTTTTAATCAGCTTCCTTACAAATTTATTTCCGAGTTATGATGACAGTCTATTAAGCATATGACTATTTCACAGTGGTCACGTCTCTCTCTTCAAGTTAAGGTTTCGACCCTTGGGTTCTGATTTGTTAATCGAGATCAGGATTTGTGACTGGCATTGTTGGGTACCTCCTAAAGATAGAAATCAATAATAACAACAGTTAACCTTTTAGTAACCATAATAAAAGTAGTCCTAATACTAAATACTTTACAATGCATAAGTTATCGTTGCATAAGATAAATGTAAAGTTCTCCCATAGAAGAGATTTGTGATTTATATAGAGAAATAATTTATGCTATGGATCGAATTTCTGTAAAGGATCCTTATAGTGTCTAGTGTAATATTATGAACACACATACAATGGTAATTTTAGATTGGATTATAATAGTTTAAATACAAGACTATGTATACTTATACCTTTGAACATGTATGATGGCACTATGAGACTTTTGTGATAACCTATAGTAAATTTAGGTGAATGTGTATCATAAAGGGATAATCACACAGGTTCATGGGTAGACTATGGAATATTCAATGTTTGTAACTTGCTACGCAATGTGATTGTGGTGTAGTGTAATGTATTTTTCAGAGATAAAGTCATTCTACACTGAACCAGAAAAGATAAGCGTAAGCTATCGAAAATCATTAGCAATGGTAAAACTACTCTACTTATTTTGAAGCTTAGTCTTGAAGCAATATTGACGATGAAAAGAGAATTAATGTTCCTAACAATTTTTTTTTTAATTTGGTAAATTTGGGATACATTACAACTAGAGCCAAAAAAAAAAAATGCAAGTATAACTAGGGTGACGTGCCTCAAGGGTTGTTTGAGTGACGTGCATTAAATGCACATCCCTTCTCCCTCCAACCTCATTCAATTGAACATACGAACCAACCAATTCACCATAGCACTAAGAATTTAATCAACCACATAACCAAGGTCATATCACCTTTTCATAATGTGCCACCTTTGGTAATATCAATCTCTTTTAAAAAATAATCATGTGCTATAATGTTACCCCATGTGCATTCAACATATACATTCAACAAGGCACTTAACTATACTAGCAAGGGTTTGTACACTGTTCTTTGTCACAATAATACCACATTAGAATTTGTATATAATCCTTTAATTTAAAAGAGCCCCAATATTATCCCTTTTATCTAGACCATATTTAAACCAATTAATCCATGTTAAATCATAATATCAAAATAAAATTGATAATGATCATTTCATCCATAGGGCAGCCTTAACATAATTTTCTAGTGGTTATCAAAACTATCGGTGCTATGCATCAATCAACCAATCATCTTATGTCACCATAACATTTTAATCATGATTCAAAACATCACTATGTCAATAGAAAACAAAATATAAACGCACCATATCCATCATAGCACCACAAGTCTACAAAGGGGTCCTACCCACTAGTTTATTATTAATATAAATAATTAATAGAGCTTGAAAATCATTTGTGATCATAGTATTCATTATCGTCTTTTTAAGCATCAACACAAGAGAGGGCTTACAACTAAAAAATAGGCATGATAACTAGGTCAACAACCAAGAAGTCCACATGATTTCTCTCTCCAAGAATTGATGCATGCAAGAACTCCACACGATTTCACCCTCCCTCGATGGTGCACGAGAGATAAAACAACAAAATATTTCTCATGGGAGAATTCTCAATAACCAACCCCCAAAAATTGCAAGTAGTCTACAAAATGCATGTAATCAATCCACACATTGAATCCCAAGGAAACCAAATCCATGGATGAATGTGCAAGGTGCCAAGTATATGGACCACTCCATAAGAAATGAACTAGTCGATCCCCAAAATACCAAATGGACCATCTCAAGAAGACAATCCAAGGATATAAGGGTGAATTAGGGTTTTAACCATGCCAAAATGTCATGAAATAATAAAATATACACCTCCATAAAGAACAAGAAGTGTCTCCACAAGTGAACCCTCCAAGAATATGTTCAAATATAGTAAGAAGAAAAAGTAAATGCATGCAATGTGTTACGTGTGTCCCTCCAAGTATGCCACATGCCTTTCAATAAAATCCTTTTATAACTACCTCAAATAAAACAATATATGTGATGGAATTCAAAGAGGTGAGGGCACTTTCCAATCAAGGTCAAAAGATGACAAGTATAACCCAAATATCCATGAAATAAATTATATGAGAGCATCTAGGAGAGGTCCACCCTAGAAAACGATGCCATATAACTACCTTAACCACCCCACAAATAATATAATATCTCCATATGAAGTGCACAGTAGGAAGAAGTGCCAAAGGTGGTTAGAGTTCATAGATTCCCATGCCAAGACGATTTTTAACAGAGAAAATGTACCCTCTAGAGGTGTGCCAACTTCTCCAACAACATAATAGCTATGTAATCCTTGGAAATTGTGCGCAAGAGAGGAGTGATCCATAATAAAATGACAAATAACCTTTAATTAACCCTTCCAATTGTGAACAACTACCTAGTGAAGTAATACACTCAATCTATTAACCTCCAACACAATAATATGGTTTAATTTAACCATGAAATGGTTAAATCAACCTCAACATGTGTGCACAAAGGTTAATTCTTGAAAATAAAACCATAATCCAACCTTTCAGTGATCAACAACTAATTAAATCAACATGAAGATGTATGCCAATAAGGGAGGTATACTCCAATAAGTGTTGTACTATGGAAATAAATCAAATCTCCTAGCAAAGCTCACCATGATAACAACACAATCACGAAATAGAATCTCCACATTGGTTTAAACCTAGGTTGCATCACCAAAGGACTATAACATCATAAAACCTCATCAAGCCATAGGAGAAGGTCTTCTCATCAAAGATGTTTGTAGTACCCCCCCACTCTAAATCCAATTTAGGGAAAATTACATCCACAAGGGTAATACCAATATCGAACACATTTCCACCTAGGTGACACCAACAAATATTACAATAACATGTCATATCACCTAGGGAAATCCCACCAAGTAAAAGGAGTGCACTACCACAAAACATATCATGT
>SNQJ01S0048597.1:2005-14164 GCA_010110895.2 Picea sitchensis
CTCATCACTATTCTGCCGTATTTCGTTGCTCTGTCTGCCTCATTGCCTTTCTGCAAACATCACTTGCGTTGTCTGTTCTTCCGCTTTTTATGCTCTGTGCACCATGTCCATTCACTGTACAGTTCCTCTTCTGTGATCTTCAGCTGCTGCACTCTCCTCCTTCTTCACACATGAATCACCTTCACCAACAACAATCACAACAACCTCCAACAACAACCCTTTCTTCTCTTCTCTGTACCGTATATATGTATCTTCTGTGCATGCAATATTCGCCATTCCTCTGCATGCTTGTCCCGCGCTAATCTCCTCCACATCTCAAGTGTTCTGCGTGATCATCATCGTGACTCTTCAGCTTCTCTGGCTCTTTTTCCACGCGTTCAACATCACTGGGTGTTATGATGAGATCCCTCAGCCTCTCTGGCAGTTGAGACTCTTCATCTTCTCTGTGACAGTCAAGCTCACCTTCTCTGCTTCAGTTACAGGCCTCAATGCCCATCCAGCTATCCATTACCTTCACGGACATCTTCATTTCTCTTGAAGATTCCCAATAGCTCTTCACCTTCTCTGTCAATCATCCCATGTGTCTTCAAGTCCTCTCCCTAGAACCATCAGTGGTTTCTGGCAGTTATACTATGTCGTGCTACAGTAGCCGTCTGATCTCCTTCAGGTTTATTTGCGCTGTTGGATGAACTTTATTAATCTTGCTACACTAGCTCCTTCCCCAATGTGACTATGGTCATAACCAAGCGCCTATGCAAAAAGTGTTTTTCGCGAATTCGCGTTTCATGGATCTGGAGATGTGGCATCTCGACTTTCCAAGTCGCGATCCCTGATACCTCGTAATGGCATGGGATCAACGGTCTTGATCAGAGCTTGATTCTAGGGATACGATTGCATCGCAATTTCGCATATCGCGAAATCGACATTCTTGTTGCAATGTTTCTTTGACATCTCCAAGTTGCGATCCCCGAAACTCCGATATGGAGTTAGATCAACGATCCAGATCTGAGCTTGATTCTATGGCTGTGCTTGCATCACAATTTCGCATATCGTTAAATCGACATTCTTGTTGTCAATAATCTTAGACATGTCCAACTCTCGATCCCCGATGCCTCTCCATTGACTGGAATCAACGGTCCAGGTCAAAGCTTGATCTGACGGCTCAGATTACATCGTGATTTAGCATATCGCGATTTCGACATTCCTGTGGTGAATGTTCTTGTCACTTCCAAATCCTGATCCACGAAACCCCGTGAAGAAGTCAGATCAACGGTCCAGATCACTTCTTGATCTGACGGTTGCAAATACGTTGCGATATCGCATATCGGGATTTCGACATTTCTGTTGCCAATAATTTTTGACATGTCTGACTCTCGATCCCCGAAACTCTGACAAGGACTGGAATCAACGGTCCATATTTGTCCTCGGTCCAATGGTCGAGATTATATCGGGGTATCACATATCGCGATTTCGCGAGTCCCGTGGTTATTATTCTTTGACCTCTTCAACTCGCGATCCTCGAAACCCCGACAGGGAGTTGGATCAACGGTCCACATAACCCCTTGAGATGGACGGTCCTCCTGCTTTCGGGATTTTGTGAGCCCCTTTTCTCCTTGCACTTTAAACACCGTGCATGTTTTCCTCGATCCAACGGTGGTCGGATCCTGCGCTCAGATCTAACGCCTGAGATCTATCCTCCTCTTCAGCGTGCACACTTCTTGTCTTTATTCAGATCTGACGACCCTCATGCTGTCGGGAATTTTGGATGGGATCCAATGATCAGCGACGCTTCTCCTCCAAGCTTACACATCCTTCTTAATTGGAAGAATTTCGACTCTGCACTAATTCCCCTTGAGCCTACGTTGTTCCTGTTTGTCTATCGATGCACACTCTGATCCTGCCATCTTCACTGTTGTACTTGCCATCAATGACAAGCATACGCTATCTTTTAAGAATTTGCCAACACATTTTCTTCATCAACCCATCATTTACTTCATCCTTGAGCTAAATAAGGAGGGAAACTGCTAGGGCCTAAGGTTACCTACTTCCTAGTGGCCATGTTCCTCCTAGGGTTTAGTGATTGAGGCCTTGGGTTACAAACACCTTAATCATTGACCTTCTTGTCTCTAGCTCTCACATTATCATTTGTTCCTTCAAGTTTGTTGTTGCAATGTGACTCCATTAGCCCTAAAAAGGCACTGATTTAGACCTTCAAATTGATTGATTGATGAAAACAACTCTTCAAACTTTTACCTCAAGCTATCTACTAACTCTCCCAAACCCTAGAGTAGACTAATTTGCTAACCTACTTGTTTTTGTTAGAAAATTAAGCTACAACCATTTATTGCAGCAATAAAAGAACTTAAAAGCAATTGAAAAGTTGATTTGTTCGTTGTCTGACTAACATCTGACAACTTCTAGTACATTGCTATTATTGAGTTATGATTTTTGGTCATTGTGAAGCTATTATAAGGAATTTATTGTGAATCTATTATGTTGTAAACATTGTTGTTATAAAATTCTGCTTGCTTCATCTTGCATCAACTATTGTTTTTATTGAAAATTCCATGTTTTTATGAAGCGCTAACGTCAAATTGTACTTGCAAAAGATATTTTTTTCTTGTTTCTTTGTTCTAGGAAGTTACATCTAAGCACATCACTGCTTCATTGGTTAAAAACTTGGGAATTTCTAATCAGTGTGACTTGTGAGAGGGGATACCTTTATAGATAATTTAACCTTTTCCTTCTCAAACCCCCAGGTCATCGGGGACGTCTCCCCTGGGCTATCAACATATCTTATTAAGGTGGCAGTGATAGGATAACCTCTCATTACGCCAATTTTCCTTCCCTTAGCCTTTCCCTTCAAGAAAAGTACAAATTCAGTAATAACATTTTGGCACCGTTGGCGGGGAACACTGAGTTGTTTCTCCTCAAAGACGACACTTTTCGATAAGCCTTTCCTCAAAAACTCCTTTACTTTGCAAAGCTTACCTGACGACTCCACTGAGGGTGATCCCCTCATCCCTTTGATAGTTTCAAGAAAACTATATGGCGACTTCACAAATGACGACATGTAGCGGATGTCAATACACACTTCCTTCTTCTTTAGTAGTTCCTATTACCCCTATAGATCCTCCTAAATGGTCTCACAAAGAACTATTTGGCCCTTTGGACTTAACTAACACCCAAGGAGGATTACATGATCTCCCCAAAAAGGATGATTCTTGGATACCTAAATTCTCGGGAGAAGTAGGATCTTATGGAAACTCACATTGGAATATTTTTTATGAGGGATATGAATTTCACCAATCAGGAGAAGAACACCCTGACACCTTCATGAGGATTTTTTCAAGCTCACTCACCAGAATTTCTAGAGTCTAGATTAATGGTCTCCCGAATGGAAGCATCAAAAACCCTGAAGATATTGAACGAGATTACAAGGACAGGTGGTGTAAAAACGAAAGCATGGCCTCCTTTTGCTCTCAATACCTCGAAGTTTGAAAAAAAAAAAACAAATATTTTATGGAATTCAATGATAGGGTCAACACTCTCATTAGAAAAATTCAGCCCAATTTTCTCCCAAAGAGCGTTATTCTCCAACATTTCCTTAACTCCTTAGAAGGAAATTTACAATTTTCCCTCAAGGATCGATTACCTACAAGCCTAGAATAAGATCAATATGTTTCCTGCTAGATTAAAGAGAATCTTAAATTCAGCAGTTCCATCCATCCATCGGGTCAATTTTTTGAACAATGATGACATATGGGAGTTGAATAAGGAAAGCATGGGAGGACTAGAGCATGACCTCCCAGAGGTTCTAGAAGTAGAAAAAAAATACTTTCCCTGGGAAATGGAGCACATGTTTCTCAAACATGAAATATGCCTTAAATTTTTCAAAACAACATGAACCCTCTAAGGATCTACGTACCTTTGAATAAATCACTCAGTTAAAAAGGTCACTATCAAAAACACAAAAGCCTCTTTATATGAGACTACCTCAAACAATGAAATTTCATGCTCCAAAGGAACAAATTTGTCTGAATACTTTGAACCTACAAAATGTTGCAAGACAAGAAGATGATCCTAGGTCCTTATCATGAAAGGACTCCCATTTTGAAAGTTATCACCCAAAGGCTACTCATTAGAAATCTATTTTTTAGATTCCATATTTACCTTTTTCACACCAAATCAAATCCAAGAAAATCAATACATGAGGAAGCCTAGGATTGAATACTTGGGCCAAACAAGTGAGGACTCAAGGGTAAATCTTGAAGAGCCCCAGGTGTATGTTGGAAATCTATCCCAACATTTCCCAAAACCTATCAATGATAGGACCAACATGAGCACTAGTATTGCCTATATATTACAAAAGTTCAAAAGGATTCATGAAATGTTTTAAATCCATTCTTTGACAAAACAAATCTCAGATGCCTAGCTATCGTTCGAAGAAACTTCCACACTATTACAAACTGGTCATTTTGAGGAAAATGAGAAAACACCCTTTCTCACTTCCTTGCTAATATATGACCTATATATTCACAATTGCATTCTTGATTCCAAGTCATCTATCAATATGATGAGTATGAAGGTTATGAACCAATTGGGGTTGGAATTTACAAGACCTTATACCGACATTCGTAGATTTGAGTCAAAGGTGATCAAGGTATATGGATTGATAGAAGGTATTCAAGTGCACCTTGATGACTACCCTCATTTCCCCATCATAATGGACTTCATTTTTGTCTATATACCTAACACTTGGGGAATGATATTATCTAGGAAAGGGGTTTCTACTTTAGGCAGGGGTCTACAGATGGACTTGTCATGCACAACTATTCTCGTCAAGAACCAAGATTGAATCACCTTGCATAACAAGCAAAAGAGAATGGAACACATCGAAATATGTAATCATGGACACAATGACTACAAATTGGTAGATCCATGCTTATTTCAAGGTTGGCCCACTCTTCCCTTGATATAAGAAGACAATATTAATGAGATAACATGGACCAAGGGAAAGGGTGACCATAATATTCCTAGAAATCACAAGGACAACATTGAACTAGGTAATAACGAGGTGTTACATTTGCACGAAACATACATAAGGGATAGTTCTTTGGTAGGACCCCACCCCATAATTCTTGAGCAAGAAAGAGATACAAATTGGGTTGATTGTCCTAATGATGCCTCTGACATCTATGAAGACTTGGATGATTATTCTTCTACACAAGAAGATGACTATTTGATAAAGTTTAGAAGGAGAGGAGTTGGCTTCGTCAAATGGGAAGGGGATGATTTTCGAAACCAGCAAAAAACATGAGCCAACCAAAGAAATTCTTCCTGTATTTTCCCCGGATGATTTGTCTTTTTCTTCAGAGGAATAATTTAATCAAATACAATGTGCAAATAAGGAAGAGTATTAGCAAATCCTAAACAAATACAAGGACAAATAAGTTGGGAGTGTCAAATTGTTAAAGAAAGGAGAAGATGACATATTTATCAAGCCATCCCAACAAGAAGTCTTCACAGCGAAATCCCACGCTCCTGCCTCGAAACAATATGATAGAGTTATAAAAGAAACAACCAAATCTAAGACAAAGTATTGCCAAGAGGGATATACAGTCTAGATGTGGGACACAAAAAAGGGAGAGCCTACCAATATCAAAGGGAGTGCACAATTTTGGCTTGGACTTTTCAGAGTCAGAATGAAGTCATTCAATGATGCCTACTATATGTCCACGTTGGAAGGAAGAATACATCCATCACCAGTTGGTGGACACCTCCTCAAACCCCATCAAGGGGGAAAGACTTGAATTCACAAGTAAGTGCAGGTAAGTAGGTAGGAATTTTGCATTCAATGTATATACCATCTACATTTCATGCTAGAGTAGTTGTATTTCCATTTGTATATATGCTTTCTTACTTTCATTTTATTGTACCATATATGAGCAAAGGGTGATATCACCATCCCAAATGATTACTAATGAAATTTTTTGATATCTAGCAAGTTAACTATCATACCAGATATGTTGAGGTTCTCATGCACTCTATGGTGAGCACATGTCCCCGAGTTGGAGCCAGATGCTATCCCCTAGCCTAAGGATAACTAAGGATATTATGTCTCGAGGCCCACAAGTCCTAGACATGGAGTACCGAGAGCCATATTGAATTGAGTATGGCCCTGGAGGGCCCATATTTCTTCTTCAGTTCCTCCATCATGTCAGCAGCAACAACATCCATCACATCGGCCTAGTCCTTCAGTAGAAGTGGGTCTTTCTCCATGAGGTAATGAGTATGGGTATCATGGTATGTGTCACTTTGATTCTCAAAAATTTAAGAAGTGCATTTAATTATTTTTTCTTCAAGACGTTGTTAGGACCCCATAATGTACCTTTTTACTCATACTTTTTTCTATCATTACATCCTTTTCCCACTCATATTTAAGCCTACATTATCACCTTAACCTATTTCTCCAAAGGTATATAATGTTTCTTCTCTTTGCTATATGTTTAATTTGTTTTACATGTAATTTTACATTACTCTCATACTTAGCCATTAATCAGAAATATATAGTTGCTGAAACAGTTTGAACTGCAGTTAATATATTGTTGTTGATTGAAGACCACGTTGCTGAAACAGTCAACAGTATGCAAATCCCATTGCTGAAACAATATGTGATTTGCGATGCTGAAACAACATTTCACATACAGCAGTAACAAGAAGCAGCTATTACACTGGCCACAACAGTCGTACCTTAAGCCAACACCATTACAACCATCATTTTTTCTTGAGACCACATTGTTGAAACAACATTTCACATAAAATAGTAACAAGAAGGAGTTGTTACACTAGACACAACAACCATACCTTAAGCCAGCACCATTACAACCATCGTTGTTGCTTGAGACCATGTTGCTGAAATAGTCAAACAGGATGCAAATCCCATTGCTGAAACAATCTGTGATTTGCGATGCTGAAACAGTATTTTACAAACGGTAGTAACAATAAAGGATAAATAAAGAAGCTATTACACCAGCCACAACAACTGTACCTCAAGCCAACACCATTCCAACTACTGTAACAACATTTTTCTATGGGAGATCAGAATATCCTATTCCAGCATAGAAGATTAGATCAGACTAAGAATAGGATTTGTATGTACACATGTAATTTTATGCTTAATTGTATTAGGAGGATTCTCCTCTTTAAATAGGGGAGAAATAATCATTAGAGGGTATGAAGAAAGGCTTAGCTAAAGAGTAATTACAAAGAAGGAGCATGCTCACTTTGGATATTGTAACTAGACACATTTCACAGATGAATAAAAGATCATTCTAAGAATTTCTTCTTAGTTCCTTTCATTTATGGGGAATCTTGTGAGAAGGAGAGGACCCACCTTCTTTGAAGAAGATTCCTTCTTTGGGGAATAGGGTCTTGTTCTCTGTTCAAAATAGTTATTCTTTGCAGTATGCTGAAAGGTTCATTTTTCCTAGGTTGTTGTTTCTTAATGTAATCCAAGATTCTTCTGATAATTATTTTCCTTTGAATCTTAAATTCTACAATAGATAGATTGCTTTTACTATAATTCAAAGTAGAACTTCATTCTGTTCAAAGAAAGGTGTGATTAGTGTACTTTTACTACAACTCTAGATCGGTTTTGAGATTGAGCATATACAGTGTGTGATTTCCTTTGAAATAAACAAACTTCCCTGGGTTGACAATCTATGTAACACTTGATTGTTTAATTAATAAGCAATTATAGTGACCAAAATTTTGGCGCCATTGTCGGGGAAGGAAATTATAGATTTCAAAAGAATTTATGTTTTTATTTCAAATGTACAGATTGCATGAGAGTATGTGGACCCCCCAAGGAAACTGACCCTACAGGTGACAGGGGCAGAGGAAGAGGAGGAAGAAAGACTTTTATCGACCAGATTATATCAAAATTTGAATCTGTTATTCCTCAACGACCAAGCTCTCAAAAATCAAAGCCTCAAACTCCCTTTCAAGCAAACTTTGAAACGGAGACAGTCGAAAAACTAGTAGACGACATTGACGATCAAGAAAGTGCAGTAGGGGAACAAATAGAAGAAACCATGGCTGGATATAATGAAGAACTGCACCATGAAGAACAGGTAGGTCTTGAAGCAGAGGTAAATGATGAAAACTCTTTTTCTACCTTAGGATTTCCTATTGGTGATCTTCCTAGAGGAGTAGCTCCCATGAAGAATATTCCACTTTCATCTTTACCTAACTTTCATGGTTTATCTTCTAAAGATCCTGATGAATTCCTTTTCGAGTTTGACATATTATGCAGAAGTTATGATTACATTTCCAATGCTCAAAAATTAAATCTATTCCCAGCAACAGTAAAGGGAAATGCATTAAGATGGTTCATGAGTCTTGGAGGTCATGTAATCACAACATGGGATCAGATGAAACAAAAATTTCTACAGAAATATCAAGACTATTTCCGAACAAGAGAAAAAAGAGAGGAACTATTCAAGATGATACATAAAGAGGATGAAAATCTAGAGGACTTTGTGGAAAGTCTACAATATAACCTGCAAAGATCTAGTCACCCCGATGTAAGTAAAGATATTCTTAAAACAATATTATTAAAAGGAGTAAGGGCTGATTGTCTAGATATGTTGAATATTCTTGGAAAAGGGGACATATCTAAAGAATCATATGATGAAATTGTTAACCTCTATAAAATATGTTCAAGAGGAGCTGCAAGGAATAGATCAAATAGCAGGGATACCACATTTTCAAGAGTTCAAAAATCAGCTAGTGGAGGAGCAACAAGAGCTGAAATAGGTAATCTACTTGAAGAATTTAAAACTGAAATGTTAAGTTCTTTTGCTTCACAAATTGACACCTTGCAGATTCAAAAGAAACAAGCTGAAGTAGAAGCAACTCTGTCCATATTTTGTTCCAAATACAGAGATAAGCACCCATGAAGGGAATGCCCATTGGAGAAAAAGTCAATTTGCACCATTTGTGATAAGGATCATGAAACTCAACAATGCCCTTCTTTACCAGGAATCAAAGTAGCATTACAACCAACCGATGAAGAAGATGAAGTTGTCTATCTGTTGACACAGAGAAGGAAATGGAAACCATGGGGACAAGGTATGAATCCTAATATTCCATTTACATCTCCTAATCGTTGGAATAATTATCCTTCTTTTAGTCAAAAAATCTACCCTCCCTTCAATCAAATGAATTACCCACCCATGCAACAAACAAACCCTAACTTTGTAGACCCAAAAATATGGACACCTTGGCCTTCACAACAACAACCTTAGCTTAACCAATGGAATCCAAATTGGAGAGGTCAACAACCCTCGTTCCCAAATCAATTTCCTCAATTTCAATCACAAGTTCAACAATCACTCTCTTTACTATCAGGTACTCCATTGAATAATCAAATGATGAGGCCCCAACTACCCGTACAACCTAACCCTAACCCCAATAATAAGGTTGTGCAGTGCATTGATATTCAAAACCAGCCTATAATTTATCTTTTCCTTGCATAATGCAATGATATTCATTTACGATCTGGGAAAATAGTAGAACCTATCATTGATGATGTTACCTCCTCTGATTTTGATAAAGAAGAAATAAAAAAGCACGACTTACCTAGAGAGGTACAATCATCCTCAAACACTTTTGCTGAAACAACAGAACCACCATTCCCTGAGCGTTTAGCTTTGACTAAAACTCCTCAGCCACATGCTTTCAATCTTCTAGGAGAATTACAAAATCTCTATGTCAAAATTCCACTATTACAAGCACTAAGAGATGTACCAATTTATGCCAAAACTATGCGAGACATTTGTGTTAAGAAACCTGGTAGGAAAACTAAATATCCCCTCACAGTTCATGTCATGGGTGATTTGTCTGCACTAATGTTAGGTAAAGCTCCTCCAGTTAAATATGGTGATCCCAGCCACCCTACCGTCACAATGCAAATTGGAAAAACAATAATCCCTCGAGTTTTGGTCGACTTAGGTGTTGCTATCAATATTATGACTCTTGAAACTTCACAACTGTTACAACTGAAGAATGAAATTAGAGATACCCCAACCATTCTAGAATTATCTGATCGTTCTATAATCAAATTGGAAGGAGTCATTGAAGACCTAGTCATCTCAGTTGAGTCCTGGAATTATCCAGCTGACTTTGTGGTGTTACAACCTAAAACAAAGTTGGGGGGTCATCCTCTAATTTTGGGCAGGCCTTAGCTAGCCACAGCAGATGCCTTTATCAGTTGTAGATCTGGTTCAATGACAATTTCCAATGGATATGAGACCAAACAACTTACCCTCTACCCTCATGCTACACCCTTGATTAATAATGACAATTCCTTATGGGTGGATTTTGATGATCAAACTACTCAACCTATCTTGACTATCGGACAAGCCTTAATCCTTAAAGACGTCATTGAGGATGAATTAATTAATAATTTTATTTGTGAACCCTCCTCTATGACTCCAGAAACACATAATCAACTAGCTGCACTTTTGGATTCAGATACCCAGGAGAACCTTAACTCTGAAGACCTACCTCAAACATCGGCTACCTTCTCTTCTAAAAGTATACCAGTAGAAATTGAACCTGGAAAAACACTAAATATAAACCCCAACTTGAAAGTTGTTGAAACACAACAATTAATGAAGTTACTTCTTGAACATAAGGAAGAAATCGCATGGGACTATACAGATATGAAGGAAATCTCTCCTGAATTATGTACTCATTGTATCTATATCAAGGAAGATTATCGACCGATCTGCCAATCTCAACGACGAATGAACCCTAATTTAAGATAAATTCTTAAGGAGGAACTTCAAAAATTGCTTAATGCAGGGTTTATATATCCTATATCAGACAGTGAATGGGTTTCCCCGTTGGTAATAGTTCCTAAGAAAAATGGGAAATGGAGAGTGTGTGTATATTATAGAGCCTTAAATAAATCCACTCAAAAAGATCACTTTCCGTTACCATTCATTGACCAGGTGTTAGATAGTTTGTCAGGGAAGAAATTCTTCTCTTTCTTAGATGGTTTCAGTGGGTATAACCAGATCAAAATTGCACCCCAAGACCAATATAAGACCACTTTTACTAGCCCATGGGGAACTTTTGCTTATAGAGTCCTCCCATTTGGACTATGTAATGCACCAGCAACCTTTCAAAGAGCAGTTATAGGAATCTTTTCTGATATGATTAATGACTCTATGGAAATGTTTATGGATGATTTTACCCCTTATGGTGTCTCTTTTGAGGAAGCACTACAAAATCTTGAGAAAGTTCTTAACTGATGTATACAAGCCCACCTCTCCTTAAGAACCAGAAAATCTCATATGATGATGAGTGAAGGAGTGGTACTTGGACACGTTATTTCATCTCAAGGAATTTAGGTAGATCCATTCAAGATACAAGTCATTAAAGACCTTCCTATTTGCAAAACCCAAACATATGTGAGAATTTTCTTAGGACATGTTGGATACTATAGAAGATTTATCAAAACAAAATCCAAAATAGCTTCTCCTTTGTTTGTGTTACTTATGAAAAATATTGAATTCAAGTGGACTAATCTTTGCCAGGAAGCATTTGATACACTCAAATATCAGTTATCTATAGCTCCTATTCTAAGAGGACCTGATTGGACATTTCCCTTTCATTCATCCTCAGATTCTTTAGATACTGCAATAGGAGTTGTCTTGGGACAAGAATAAAATCATATCCCTTATGCTATCTACTTCATTAGCAAGAATATGAGTCCTGTTGAACTTAACTATGCAGTTACCGAAAAGGAATTTTTAGCAGTTATCTATGCTATTAATAAATTTTGACATTACATCACTGGCTATCCTACGTTTATCCATACTGATCACTCAGCTATCAAATATTTAATGAACGAATCTGTCACAAATGCTCGAGTCACCAGATGGTTACTATTATTACAAGAATTTGATATTACAATTGTAGATAGAGCAGGAAAAGAAAATGTAGTTGTTGATTTCCTTTCTTGGTTAACACCTGATGATAATACTCCAGTAGATGATTCCTTTCTTGATGAATATTTATTTGTAGTATCTACTCACTCACCATGGTATGCAGACATCGCTAACTATTTGGTTGCAAGGAAGTTAC
>SNQJ01S0048597.1:25747-61820 GCA_010110895.2 Picea sitchensis
TTTTTTTTTTCACCATCATTTGCATGCCTTCATCTGCAAAAATTACTCTGTTTGGGTGTATTTACTTGACTCTCTGACTGTGCATTTTACTGAGATGAATAGCTATGGGAGGTCCTATTATAAAATACGAACCCGCCACAACAACCCTGCTAGAATTGTATCCAGAAGTCTACCAAATATTTTAGTAGGCAGGTTGGCTAGGTTATTTTTAGAGGCTCCAGGGATTTGATCAACAACAAGTTCTTCAATTTGCTTGGAATCTTCAACAAGACCATTCTATTGTTCAAGGGGTTCGGATTCCAGTCACAAAGGATGATATTGCACAGGTCTCAAGTCTTCCCGTCACTGGCATTCGTTGGTTCATCCACAAACACATTATCCTTAATGCCCAACAATATTTTCTCTTGCCAGGAGAACAAGTTGAGCCTAAAGGCTGGGGTGTTCGACTTAGCTCGTTGCTGCCTCCTTGGCCAAAGGTTACAAAGTTTGTCAAGCACTATCTCACCTGTGAAGGTCGATACCAGGTAGTTTACCAGTACGATTTTGTCTTGTTATCTCATTTACGATATGCTAGATTGGTGAATATTCCCTACTATCTGCTCGGATGTCTTAGAAATATGTCGCATTATTGTAAAAAGGCTAAAAATCCTGCCCTTTCCCTCACCCATCACTGTCTCATTCAACTACTCATCCAAAAGGGTTTTTCCCAACAAAACCCTCCCTTAAACAATCCACCCATAAACCCTCAAGAAGCTGCTGAACATCCTAAAAATCCTCATGAAGAGCAACCATAAAACCTTCCTGACCCTCTAGAAATACCTATTAATCTGCCTACATATCCAATTGATCTAATTAACCCTCCTACCATACCAATTCCACCCCACAACATACCAGAATCATCTACTCATATCCTTAGCGATGATTTTGAAGAAGATAAACTGGATAACCCTCCTTGCCCCATCACTGAGGAAAAACCCACACGCAAAAGAAAGAAGAAAATTCCTACTTTTCCTTCCTTTTTGCCAAAAAAATGAACGAGGGCTTCAACAAGAGCAGCCACTGCCCTAAACCCCCAACCCATTTTTATAAAAACCCATACACCTCTACCCTCCCAAACCCTAAAATTTTTACCTGTTCAACCCACGAGCACTGAAACACAAGAAGAAGAAGCCCAAGATGTTGTGACATCATTTTCTTTACATCAAGTAGCTGAAACACAAGAACCAACTACTCATTCAGTAGCTGAAACACAAGAACCAGCTATAGCTATTACATAAGAACCAACTACAGTTGAAACACAAGAACCAGTTGCTGACTTCATTCCTGAAATATAAGAATTAGATGCCCAGGATGTTGCAATACTAGTTGTTACACAAGAACCGACTACTCATTTAGTAGTTGAAACACAAGAACCAGCTATAGTTGTTACACAAGAACTAGCTACAGCTGAAACACAAGAACCAGCTGCTCACTTTATTTCTGAAATTCAAGAATCACATGCCCAGGGTGTGGCAACACTATTTTCCTTACATCAAGTGGTTGAAACACAAGACTCAGCTGCTGATTTTGTAGCTACTCCACAAGAACCAGCTACCAAGGTTGTGACCGCTACACAAAAACCAGTCACCCCTCTTGATACACTGATGATAGATCAACAACTAGAACCAACAATGGCTTCTCTCTTACAAGAGAATGAGTTTCTAAGATCAGAACTAGAAGCTTACAAACAAGAGCTGGAAATGGAAAAGGAAGCTTATGACAGGGAACTTAATTTGTATACCTTAGCTCGTGTAGCGGCCATGGTAGAGAAAAACACAAAACATGATCAGTGTAGAGAGTATATGTGCGACCAATGTTGGAATATTTATTATCAAGCAGGCTACAAAGTGGTTCAAATTCCAATGCCTGGAGCTTCCCATGCACCTACAACTTTTGCAGTTAAAGAAGAAGAACACCCTACTGTTACACAAGAACCAATAGGACCTTCCAAAATTTAAAAAAATGAACCCTGGCCTACAACAACTGCTACATTTGAAGCCCATGTTTTTATTAGTAAAGTTGTACAAACACTGCCTATTGATGAATCTGCCCCTCCTAGCAAGATCAGTACCCCTACTCTTGTGGAACAAGCCACTCAGACCCTACCTCAGTCCACCACTTCAGATGCTGAAACACAAACTCAACCATGGAATGAGCAGGCAATAATGGACAAATGGAAAAAGGATTTTTCTATTACACAGGAAAAAAGTCTGCATGAGCACAGACTACTTTGGCTGAACCACATCTATTCAAACTGGGAAGCTTTGGAGCAAACATGCCAAGAATCTCGTGCCCATAAGAAGCAGAATGAAGAGTTAAAAGGCAAATTGCTCCTGATGTTTGATTTGGTACAAAAATTGTTGGCTACTAGGAAACCATCCTCAAATTACTCTATTTTCCTTATAGAACAACTTACACTTTTTCAGATTAAATCAATCAAAGAAGGAAGACCCTATGCAGTGCTCAAACTAGAAGATTTTGTTAATACCTTTGCAGAAGCCTCTACTATTGATCAACATCTATTATGTGAAGTATATCTTCATAATGAAGCCGTTCCTGAGAACAAACAGCTTAACCTTAACCCTCTTGTTGGTGATATCTAGATTTGGACACGTGTCTCCTTTCTTACCAACCAGATTACGTGGTAGAATGATTTTCTAGCTACCAAGAACAATGAAGATAACTGGCTCCTCTGGATACGGCCAGAACCATAGAACGTTGCCACCTTTGTTGCAGAATATTACAAATTTTTGAAGAAACCAGGGATGACTCAATACATAAGACAACTATAGGCAACAGTACTTCAGGATTGCCATCAGTTTATTAAATCCATAGAGACTGCCACCCTAGAAGAAAATAACACGTTTTGGCAACAATCTTCTGAGAAAAGGAAGGAGCACAATCCCTTTAGTCCTACCAATCTTGAGATAGCAATCTCTCGGGTACTGAGTTACATCAAATGTGTTCAGCAATGTGTTGAAAATTGGATAGGTTATCAGTTTCATTTTCCCATTCTGTGGATGCCAGCAGAGAAGTATCAGGTTCATCATAAGTTTCCCAAGAAGGTTGAAGTAGTAGCCTGGAAAAAGCTACAACATGTTCAAGGATTCAGAGCTCCAACAAACAGTACTTTCCACAGCTACTGCTTAAGTAATTTGCACATTCAGAGTCGGTATCCGGATTTTGATTCAGATTGAAGTTTCCTGAGGACATTCAACCATTTTAGTTGGGGGGGATGTTAGGACCCCATAATGTACCGTTTTACTCATACTTTTTTCTATCATTACATCCTTTTCCCACTCATATTTAAGCCTACATTATCACCTTAACCTATTTCTCCAAAGGTATATAACGTTTCTTCTATTTGCTATATGTTTAATTTGTTTTACATGTAGTTTTACATTACTCTCATACTTAGCCATTAATCAAAAATATATAGTTGTTGAAACAGTTTGAACTGCAGTTAATATACTGTTGTTGCTTGAAGACCACGTTGCTGAAATAGTCAATAGTATGCAAATCCCATTGCTGAAACAGTTTGTGATTTGTGATGCTGAAATAGCATTTCACATACAACAGTAACAAGAAGGAGTTGTTACACTGGCTGCAACAACCATACCTTAAGCCAGCACCATTATAACCATCGTTGGTGCTTGAGACCATGTTACTAAAACAACATTTCACATACAACAATAACAAGAAAGAGCTGTTACACTGGCCACAACAGCCGTACCTTAAGCCAGAACCATTACAACCATCGTTGTTGCTTGAGACCATGTTGTTGAAACAGTCTAACAGGATGCAAATCCCATTGCTGAAACAATCCATAATTTGCGATGCTGAAATAGTATTTTACAAACAACAGTAACAAGAAAAGATAAATAAAGAAGCTGTTACACCGGCCGCAAAAGCTGTACCTCAAGCCAACACCATTCCAACTACTGTAACAACATTTTTCTATGGGAGATCAGAATATCCTATTCCATCATAGAAGATTAGATCAGACTAAGAATAGGATTTGTATGTACACATGTAATTTTATGCTTAATTTTATTAGGAGGATTCTCCTCTTTAAATAGGGGAGAAATTATCATTAGAGGGGATGACGAAATGCTTAGCTAGAGAGGAATTACAGAGAATGAGCATGTTCACTTTGGATATTGTAACTTGACACATTTGACAGATGAATAAAAGATCATTCTGAGCATTTCTTCTTAGTTCCTTTCATTTCTAGGGAATCTTGTGAGAATGAGAGGGCCCACCTTCTTCACAAGATTCACCCATTAGTTTTTGTAGTGTGTTAGTATTTTTTTTATTCATACCTTGTTAAAACTCTATTTTGTTGAAACTTTGTTTCCACTGATTGTTACATTGTTCTCATACAATTCATTCCTAGGTAATTGTTAATCATTTTGATTGGTAATTATGTTTGCAGAATGAGTTTATGAAAGTGTGATAATCAAAAGCAGGTGTTGAAGATTCTTGCTTTGAGGAATACGGTCATGTTCTCTATTACAAAATAGTTAGTCTTCGGTAATTGTTAATCATTCTGATTGGTGATTATGTTTGATGAGTTTATGAAAGTGTGATAGTCAGAGACAGGTGTTGAAGATTCCTACTTTGGGGAATAGGGTCCTGTTCTTTGTTCAGAATAGTTAGTCTTCTTTGCAGTATGCTGAAAGGTTCATTTTTCCTAGGTTGTTGTTTCTTAATGTAATCCAGGATTCTTCTGATAATTATTTTCATTTGAATCTTAAATTCTGCAATAGATAGATTGCTTTTACTATAATTCAAAGTAGAACTTCAGTCTGTTCAAAGCAAGGTGTGATTAGTTATAGAAGAAATACTTTTATCGACCAGATTATATCAAAATCTGAATCTGTTATTCCTCAACGACCAAGCTCTCGAAAACCAAAGCCTCAAACTCCCTTTCAAGCGAACTTTGAAATAGAGACAGTTGAAAAACTAGCAGATGACATTGAGGATCGAGCAAGTGCAGTAGGGGAACAAACAGAAGAAACCATGGATGGATATAATGAAGAACTGCACCATGAATAACAGGTAGGTCTTGAAGCAAAGGTAAACGATGAAAACTCTTTTTCTACCTTAGGATTTCCTATTGGTGATCTTCCTAGAGGAGTAGCTCCCATGAAGAATATTCCACTTTCATATTTACCTAACTTTCATGGTTTATCTTCTAAAGATCTTGATGAATTCCTTTTCGAGTTTGACATATTATGCAGAAGTTATGATTACATTTCCAATGCTGAAAAATTAAAGCTACTCCCAGCAACATTAAAGGGAAATGCATTAAGATGGTTCATGAGTCTTGGAGGTCATGTAATCACAACATGGGATCAGATGAAACATAAATTTATGCACAAATATCAAGACTATTGCCAAACAAGAGAAAAAAGAGAGGAACTATTCAAGATGATACAGAAAGAGGATGAAAATCTGGATGACTTTGTGGAAAGGCTACAATATAACCTACAAAGATCCAGTCACCTCGATGTAAGTATAGACATTCTTAAAACAATATTATTAAAAGGAGTAAGGGATGATTGTCTAGATATGTTGAATATGCATGGAAAATGGGGCATATCTAAAGAATCATATGATGAAATTGTTAACCTCTGTAAAAGATGTTCAAGAGGAGCTGCAAGGAATAGATCAAACATCAGGGATACCACATTTTCAAGAGTTCAAAAATCAGCCAATGGAGGAGCAACAAGAGCCGAAATAGGTAATCTACTTGGAATTTATATATCAGGAATAGATCAAACAGCAGGGACACCACATTTTCAAGAGTTCAAAAATATTTAGGACCCCATAATGTACCTTTTTACTCATACTTTTTGCTATCATAATGTGACTAAGAATTTAATGTTTTAGTGTTTTGGCACCCGGGATGTTTGGAGGCAAGTCTCTTGTCCTCACGACTCCCAAAATCTTGACTTACGAAATCTTGAAATGATAGAGCGTGGATAGGTTATGATGTTTCATAGTTTTAGCTTCCAAGAGACCCATATGTGAAACCCTCCTATCCTCGCATATCACAAAATCCCGATAGGAAAAGTCCCGAAATGGACTAGCACACATGGTTTTGGTGTTTTTGCGTTTTGGTACCCGAGATCTCCAAAGGTCAGTTTTCCTCGTGTTTGCTAGACACGAAATTTCGATGGATGAAACCCTGAAATGAACAAGGGAATACATGCATCATGATTTTTTCAAATCGCGAAGGCTCAAAGCACCGCTCCGATAAGACCTGTGGTCATAGTCGCTGATCATATGGGTACAGATAAGGGATGGCAGGGTCTGTATCAGGTCCCGTAGGAATTCGGGAAATTCTATTCATCGGAGAAGAGATGAAAAAGGACAAAACATTTTGATTTATGTAGTGGGTGTGTTACATTGGTACTTTTGGCTTTCTAGCTTTTTGGTTTTCTAGCTTTTTGGTTTTCTAGTACCAGTGAAAACTAGGGTTGCACTTTCTAGGAGTTCTATCCATTGAACAGATTCGCTCAAGATGCCAAGAGCTTCACTAGCGTAGGGCATACTTTTCTAGATGGGTTTTGGGCACAAATTAGATTCCAAGTAGATTACCTATTAGATTCCAAGTAGATTATCCAGCAGAGACAACCTATCAATCCTGGACCCAATGGGGTCTTTCCCTCCCACATGATATTGGCCCCTAAAGGCCCTTGACATCATCAATCAGAGCCTTGACATCACCTAGTTGAGGTGTCCAGATTGAGGATGCTTTGAGTTGGCACATGTGGCATCTCATGAGGGGTTTTGAGCCCCAACATTTCACTTAGAGGGCTAGTGTTCTACCAGAGAGGCTAATGTCACCCTAGTAGGGGCATGAAGTCACCCTAAAAATATCAAATTAGGTTTTATTTGTCAAATTTATGTAAAAATGAATTTTCTCATGTAAACTGGCCATGTCGGCCTTTTTTACCTAATTTTGAAATTAAAGGTCATTTTCATTGTATAAATAATGGTTTTTTGCCCTTGTATTTTTAGCATCATATTTCACTCCCACTGAGTGAGATCTGAAATTTTCTCCTTGCTTAGGGTTTATTGGCTAAAATTTGGTGTGCACTTCTTGAAGGAGGCTAATTTTGGTGTATTTTGGCATTTTTCTTGGTGGAAAATATTCAACTAGGCCTATTGCTAGATTATTCGTGGTGAATGTATGTAAATTTATGCAATTCTTCTTCATTTTGAATGGTTATGGTACATTTACTTTGCATTTCTTCCAATATTATGAAATTCCTAGCTTAAAACCCTAGGAGGTCAAAGCACATGTTATTGTTCTTTCCTTAACAACTTTTTCACCTACTAGATTATGCTAGAAACCTTATGTCTTGAAGCATTGTGCTAGAGCCCTGCCATTTCAGAACCCTAGCATCATTTTCTTCATCAATTCGTCATTTACTTCATCCTTGAGCTAAAGAAGGAGGAAAACGGCTAGGGCCTAGGGTTACCTACTTCCTAGTGGACATTTTCCTCCTAGGGTTTATTGATTGAGGCCTTGGGTTACCAACACCTCAATCATTGACCTTCTTGTCTCTATCTCTCACATTATCATTTGTTCCTTCAAGTTTTTTTGTGCAAAGCGACTCCATTATCCCTAAAAAGGAACTGATTTAGACCTTGAAATTGATTGATTGATGAAAACAACTCTTAAAATTTTTACCTCAAGTTATCTACTAACTCTCCCTAACCCTAGAGTAGACTAATTTGGTAACCTACTTGTTGTTGTTAAAAAAGTAAGCTACAACGATTTATTGCAGAAATAAAATCACTTTAAAGCAATTGCAAAGTTGATTTATTCATTTATTAATTAGCTTATGACAACTTCTAGTACATTGCTATTATTGAGTTATCATTTTTGGCCATTATGAAGCTTTTTTAAGGCATTTATTGTGAATCTAGTATATTGTAAACATTTTTGTTATAAAAATTTTCTTGCTTCATCTTGCATCAACTATTTCTTTTATTGACAATTCCATGGTTTTATGAAGAGATAACATCAAATTGTACTTGCAAAAGATATTGTTTTCATGTTGCTTTGTTCTAGGAAGGTACATCTAAGCACATCATTGCTTCATTGGTTAAAACCTTGGGACTTTCTGATTAGTGTAACTTGTGAGAGGGGATACCTTTATAGATACATTAACGTTTTCCTTCTCAAACCCCCAGGTCATCGGGGACATCTCCCATGGTCTATCAACTCTAAACAGAAAGAGGTATCTTATTAAGGTGACAGTAATAGGATAACCTCGTGTTACACCAATTTGCCTTCCCTTAGCCTTTCCCTTCGGGACAAGTACAAATTGAGCGATAACAGTGCCTACAAGAGTTAAGAATTGTAGTTAGTGCCACAACAAGGGGTGGATAAGGAAGTTTGCAACATGATTCATGTTTCCCTTCTTGTACTTAATGTTCAAATGATGTTTCCCTTCTTGAAATTGATTGAAATCATTCTATAACTCTCCTTGTGTTTGCATGAATTGCAAAGGCTTGTGATCAATGTGGATGATCGTTTACTTTCGTACAATATAATGATTGAACTATCGACATGCATGCACGATGGAGTACATCTCCTTGTTCTAGGTGGGATACCTATGAATAGTATTAGAGAGTGTCTCACTATGATAGGCCACTAAATTCCATGTTGAGTGAATATTTCACTTATAGCATAGTCAAAGACATCTGTCTCAATATCAAATGGATGTTGTAGTTCTGACAGAGTGAGGACTAGTGTCGAGAAGAGGTGGTGTTTTATATCCTCAAATGCTTTCTTTTGTGGCCCATTATAGGAAAACTTAGCTTTATCTCCACCCTTGGTCGCTTGGATTAAGGGCCAAGAAATAGGAGAGAACCCCAAAACTAACCTATGGTAGAAGTTGGCAAGGCATAAGAAGTTATGGATAAATGTTAGAGTTGTCGAGGCTATCCAATCATGAATGACTTGTATCTTGTCTAGGTCCACATGCACCCCATGTTCATCCACGATGTATCCTAGATAATAAATTCTCTACATACCAAATAGGAATTTCTCCATATTGGAGTATAACTTATGTTGTTTCAGAGTGCTTAGGATCTACTAAATGTGTTGGAAATGTTCTACCCAATATTTATTGAATTTGAGGATGTCATCCTAATATACGAGCAAAAAATAGTTTATGAACAGTCGCAAGATATCATCCATCATCCTCATGAATTTTTTTAGAGCATTAATGAATCCAAAAGGTATGTCCAACCACTCAAAAAGGCCTTATTTATACTTGAATGTGGTCTTCCATACATCATTTTGTTCAATCGGAACCTGGTGATAGCCAAACTTTACATCAATCTTACTAAAGAACTTGGCATTGTTATGGCACAATTTGTAGGTTGGGAAAATCCTAACCCAACCACCAAGTGGTGAAAACTAAGGGACATTATACCCAATTTCACCTTGATATAGGTCATGTGCTTCAAGGGTGACTAGGTCACTCTAGGGAGGCGATCTCGATGAGCCCGAGGGATTGATGTTCATGATTACAGCTATGTGAGAAATTCTCCAGGACACAGACTGATTAAGTCAGCCTGAGAGAGAGCCCCTAAGAGGGGTGTGTGGTTCTTATCTAAGACAGAGTCGAAATGTATATATGGCCTCCTCCTTACATAGAGTTGAGAATAAATCCAGATGATTCTCATGTGTAACGCAGTCAGAAAGGAGATCTGTAGAGTTGGACATGTCTATGATTGAGCACAAGGTGAACGTGTGAATTCCCATAGAGATGGTTGCATCGTCATGAGACAGAGATAAATATGATGTATTAACCTCCTCTGAGAAAATATTTGATATGATGAACTCCAGATGATCCTCATGTCTAATGCAGTGGGAAATAAGATCCGTTGAGTGGACGTGTATGTGGATGAGCACAGGTGAATGTGATCCTAGTGGTTGAGCACTAGTGAGAGTGGTTCTCCGATGTAATGCAGTAAGATAGAGATATGGAAATCCCTATGGATGTTCCCCTAGTGGTTGAGAACTAGTGGGTGTATGAGATCCCTTACTATATTGTTCAAGAGTCAGACCTTCCTATAAACCTAATTGTAATGTAAATGGTACAGGTCAACCCCACCTTAATGTAATTGTTAATAAATGTAAAAGATAATTAATCTAGTTATTATTAACTATATTGTGAGTTAGAGAGGTCGGCCCTATTGTTCCAATAGAGACTTTTGTTGAAAGTAAAAGTCTAATATAAGTAAATGTAGATTCCCCATTGAGGAATCACATATTATGGGTGAGTTTGTAATTTTCAGCAAGTACATCTTCTTGGGAAAAGTGTGCACCTCTCTTGGGTGCTAGTATTATAGGGTTTTCAAGAACCCTCTTGTGTGCTCGGTTTTCTTGATGGTGAAGGTATTTATCTTGAAGAATATAGCAAAGGATTTTGGTTGGGTTTTGTTCCCTTGATGAGAAGGGTTTCCCAGGATACTTCTTGTGTACTTGTGCATGGTATTTCTTCTTGTGATCTTGGTTGCTACAAATTGTTTATAATTAAAATGATAAAATGGAATGAACTTCATGATTAAACCTTGCTAAATGAAAAGACAACAATTGATATGGACAGAATGGAAGAAATATAAGTATCCCCCTAAAGGTCAAGGTTTCTAAGTGGAAGATGTATTTGATGACTCGTCTCCAGGTGGTCTAAGGTTGCCAAGTTTTTGGGGTAGCTGCAAAAGTGTTTGCACCTTCTTGATACACAAGAAAACTCAATCTTTCATATAGTATGTTAGTTGGACAAGAAATTTAAGCTTTGTATCCCTACCTTGCAGAAATTAGTAGCAGTATATAAAAGAAATATAAATCGATGACAATGGCTACAAAAATTGCTTCAATTGACACAAGATTTTACTCAAGTATAGCTCTCAACAATGATGATATTAGTGAGTAAGTTATTTAAACAATGGAGTAATGAAAAGAACTATTTTAATAGAGATATTAAGCCCATAATTATGTTGTTATAGCAGAAGTAAAAAATGCTACTAGATAATTGAAATTATGTGAGATAGCAAGCACAATAACCAATGTTAAACTCACAATGATTAACCCAACTCTAGATAATTTAAAGGTTTATTTTCTATAGCTAAACAATGAATATTATGACAGCCTTATGGATGTAACTTTAAATATATACAGCATAAAGAATATTTCAAAAAAAAAAAAAAAACAGCCAAGTGCACCATTCAATAGATCTTTTCAAGCCAAGCAAATTTGACTATTTATTTTATGATTTTGACAAAGTATAGGCAAAGTTATGGTTGAAAGAGGGTTTGAAGAGTTTTTTTAGGACAACGGACCTAGTTTTATGACAACAGGGTTTCTACCCCACAAAAATTTCTCCCTATAGGTAAAAAGGTGTGCCTGAGCAAGGAGAACACACCCAACCATTCAAATCTCAAAAAGGACAAGATTTCACGTACAACAATTTATTTCTCCAATGCAATAAGTGATGACTAGTGCCTTTAATGATTGGGTTAATGGAGTCAAGAAAAGAATAAGCTATGGGTATTACCTCCTTGGGGGTGTAAATCCTCTTACTCTCCAAGGCAAGTATCCCTAGATAGGGTTTAGACTAAGAGAGTATATGCACTTATACTTCTCTTAGTAAACCCTTGTTAAATAAATAATACTTAAGAAAAATTGTGATGGACACTAAGGTGGGGGTGTATGCCCTTATACTTCCCACCTAGTTCTAGAAACAATCAACCTTGACTTGAAACACAAATGATAGCACAATGTATATTTTCTTACCAATTCAAGGAAAAGATGTTAAGATAAATCACCACAATAGAAAGAGAAAATCCTTTCAAGGATAGCGCATACCTCCACTAATCCAATATCTAAGAAAGATAGCCATACACAAGAGAAAAAGTGAGAAATAGCCAAAGATAGCGAAAATTTCAGTCCAAGGCCTCTCCAAATGGGAGACTTATGATTCAAAATGAGATCTTATGATATCTATTTATACAAAATGTCATTCACATAGTGTGTCCACATAATTTTAGGGTAAACCACAATATTAGGGGTCAACAAACCTAATCTTTCCCCTTTACAAAATAATATTAAACAATTCATTTTTACTTTTTGCACAAATGAAAACCCTAAACTAAGATGTCACTCTTTTAGGAGGGACGTTTTGACCCTTTTAGGTCAAACGTTGAGTTGGAGAAGATTGATTTGGGCCTCCAAAGGCCATGTATCTCTGATCCAACCTTTTATTCCACCATTCAAGGGTTCCTTCCTTCAAAACGTGCCATGTGTACTCATCACCACCTCAAGCCCCTTAAGGTGACATTGTAGGTATCTAAAGAAAATCGTTTGGCTTGTGAGGGAATGGTGAGGTTATCCAAGGTGACTTCTAGGCCTCCAAAGGTTCATCTCTGTCATATTTCATGTGGGCCATTGGAATCCAACATGTGAACTTAAATCCCCATGGAATCCCAAGTAAGGCTTGTTCTTCCAAAATCGTCCACCAACTAGGTTCTGCAAAATCAAATAAGCATGCCCTCCAAGGATCTCAATTCATAATATCATAGTGAGTAAATCAAATCAATAAATGAGCTACCTAAGCATGTGCATCAAATATTACCCAAACAAACAAATAAGTGGTCAATGACATTATGCAACTTTCCAAGCTTGGATATGGCAGGGTTGATGAGGTGTCTTATTGGGTAGAACTTACCCTAGCTCAAAGATTGTTTCCCAAGTGATCCATTTCTAATCCATGTGAAGTAGATGAAGTGGTTATCGATCAAAACTCATTGGGCATGGGGTTCATGACATATAAGGGGTTGTAGTGTCTCATTCATGGGTGCATTTGTAGAGGGTGTGTGGAACCTTCGTTTGCAATGGGTAGAATTTAACCTTGTACAATATTTCACTGCAAATAGACTTTTAATAAAAAAATAGAAAATATACAATGGAAAATACACACATTACATAGAGATTTTTCCACTGGAAATCCAAACCAGGAAAACTATCATATTATATACTCATTCATAGTGATACATTGTTTACAATAAAATATACATATAGGAGCTAGCAGCATCCAAAACCCTAACCCAATGAACTACATTAGTCAACAACCCTAAGTCCTTAACCAGAAATAGAAAACCATCGAAAAAAAACATGTGCCAAAAAATCTACCAACAATGGAAACGAAAATAGAGGTGACACAAAAAATGAGGCAAAATGTGACATGTTTCCCGAGGAAAAAATTATCTCAAGAATTGCCCCCGAACCCCTGTGAACCCCCTCAAACCCCCCTAGGGCTAGTCATGCAAAGAATATAACATATACCCAACATTCTCCCACTTGTTGTTTTCTTTTCATACAAGGGGTTACAGGGTTACATAGTCAACAATCCAGGGCAACAATGCTCATGGATACTCTACACCAAGAGAACTTCTAAATGCTCACAGATTTCGTTAATGAATCTGCAACATTCTTCAAAGTGTCCACCCTCATCAACAACACTTTATTTTCTTCAACCATGTCACTCACAAAGTGATATTGTATATCAATATGCTTTGTCTTTGAATTGATAAGTCGAGTTCTTCACCAGAAAAATTGCACTCTTACTGTCACAATCTATTCTTATAGCGTGTTGTACCAACCCAATAATTGAACACAATATTTGTAACCATATTGATTCCTTACTTTCATGAGTGGATGCCATGTATTCAACTTCTATAGTTGAAAGTTCCACTACATCCTATATTTTTCTCATCCAACTGATTGCTCCTCCAAATAGATTAAACACATACCCACTTGTATATCTCCTACAATCTAGATCTCCAACCCAGTGTGCATCCACAAAGCCATGTATGTCCAACACTCTATCCAATCATGGTATTCCTTGGCAGCACAATCCATAGCTATCAGTTCCACGTAAATACCTGAAAACCCTTTTTACTGATGTCAAGTGCTCCTTCCCTGGTTTTGACATATACATGCTCAAAACTCCCACTTCATGTTCAATGTCCGATCTAGTAGAGACCATTTCATACATCAAACTTCCAACCACACTCGCATATGGAACACAATACATGTCCTCCTCCTCTTCATGTGTCTTGGGACACTGATCCACAGATAACTTTACACCAATAGGAATAGAGACCTTGATCGATTTACATTCCTGCATATTAAACCTCTGCAATATTGTCTTGACATATTTTCTTTGATTTAACCAGAGTTTCCTCTTTTTCCGATCTCTTTTAATTTCCATGTCCAAAATGAAATTTGAAGCACCGAGATCCTTCATGTAAAATTTAGAAGACAACTGATTTTTCACATTCTGGATAATCTCCTTGTTGTTTCCTATCAACAACATGTCATCCACATACAAGACCAAATAAATAAAATGATCACCAATTAATTTAAAATACACACAGTGATCCTCTTTGATTCTTGTGAAGACAAGTCCCAGCATATAAGTATCAATTTTTGTATACTACATTATTGGTGATTGTTTTAAACCATACGGGGAATTTTTCATCTTGCATACCAACTCCTTATTTCCCTTCAAAGCAAATCCTTCTGGTTGCTTCATATAGATTTCTTCTTTCAGATTCTCATGTAGGAATGTTGTCTTTGCATCCATCGGTTCTACTTCAAAATCAAATGCAACGGCAACAGATAACAGATAACAGAAATATTATAGAATTTAACTTGGCAACAGGAGAAAAAATCTCACTAAAATCAATTCCCTTGACCTGGGAATAACCCTTTGCTACTAAATGAGCTTTGTATTTCTCCACTTTTCCTTCTGCATTTATCTTCTTTTCAAATACCAATGTGATTCTAATGGGATTTCTTCTAGTCGGCAACTCCACTAGATTCCAAGCCACATTCTTATCCAAGGCTGTGATTTCTTCATCCATGGTATTTTTCCAGATCTTTCCATCCTCTGAATCCACTACCTCCCTGACAGTTCTAAGATCATCATCAGTAATAGACAAAGAAAAATTTGAACAGAAATTAGATGGAGTATACCTTTCCGGTAGCCTTCTTTCTCAAACTGATCTCCTCAATACTAGAGTATGAGGATCTTATTCTTTTGATTCATGTTCTTCTATAGAGTCTAATTCATCATCCTTTAAATCAAACTCTATTTTCTTTGGTTCTTCCTTACTTGGTAAGAATTCTTGTTTAACAAAATCCTTCATTTTCCTAAATACCACATCTCAGCTATACACAACCTTCGTAGTTTATGGGTTCCAAAGATTATAACCTTTGAGACTATTAGCACTCTGTAAAGTTTGTCAGGCACTCTGTAAAGATTCAACCAACTTTAGAGTCAGGCACTAACCTGCTCAACTCAAAGAGGGCTCTCTCATGTAACTCGATATTTCTTTGGCAATCAAGGGCTAGATTTGGTTTGTTTTGGGGGTTTTTATAAATTTTTTGGTCAAGAAGAGAAGGGACACTTAGGGCTATGGAGTCAAAATTATGAAAGTGAACGAAAACAATGACTGGCCAATAGAAATCTCCAGAGGATAAAGGCTAAATGAGGCAATGAATCTAAGTTGTAAATTTTTATTTAAGCAGAGTGTAGGAAGAAAGAGAAAACAAATAACTAAATCAAAGCATCACTAAAATGAATTATGAATTAGCTAGGAAGAAAACTACACAATTTAAATTGCTTGAGCTAAGAGCATTACAAAATGAATTATGGGCCTTTAACTATCCAATTTAAATAGAGGAAAATGTAAATGGAAGTAAAGAACACTGGAAATACATATAATGAAAGGAGACAAACTCATATCACCACCATTAGAATATTTTCATAGAGAATTCAAAAAGCTTCTACATATATATTTTTCAACTCCAGAAAATTACAAAGTCCTCCTACGAGGGGAGGCCCCTCTCTAGTAAGTCCAACCATTCATTTATCTTTTTGATAATATATATAGATAAATTACATCCGGGATTCAAAATGAATCATCTTCCCCAAAGTTCCAAAAATAGACATATATTACCAAGAAGGAGTAACATACAACGACTAAATCCTATTTTCTAGGGGACGTTAAAATACAAAACCGACATATTCGAGATTTTTTCCATAAATGCCACTTGTCTGTATCACTAATTTCGATACAAAATTTCCATCTTGGCTATGTGATGATCATGACCAAGTTGATGATCCCCATGAAGCCAAGGCTGATATTTCCCCTCTTGTAATTTCTCCAACATCCTTCAAGACCCAACATAGATACACACCCTTGAAGTTACCCCAATTTCTCCACAATTTCCCTCCAAAATACTATGAGTATTTACCTGTGTTTGATGGGGAATTTGATGGCATCTCAGCTGCAAAGCACATCCAAGGGTTTGAACATTTTGTAGATTTGTTTGAGATTGACCATGATGATGTCTGTATGAGGGCCTTCTCTCAATCCTTGAAAGGGGACACCAAATACTGGTTCAAACATTTTCATCTAGAGACAATTAGATCATGGGAGGAGTTGAAGAATGTCTTTTTAAAGTTTTGGGGCAAGAAGAAATATTTGGATCTACAACTCACTGAGTTCTATGCCTTGGAAAGGCATAGCAATGAAACTATTTCTATTTTCAATAGAAGGTTTTCCATTATCTATTATAATTTGTCCGAAGAAATTCAACCCACCGAAGTTGAAACCATGCTCCATTATGCAACTACTCTTCATCCAGATCTATCTTTCCTCCTGATGGAAAGAAAACCTAAGTCCCTACAACAAATGTTTAATGATTCTCAAGACATTCAACACAATATCCAAGCATGTGAGAAGACTCGAGATAAGTGGTTAGATGCTAAAGAAAATGAAAGTGAATATGCACAGAAAATAGTTGATTGGAACCCTGAGCATAGAATTGACAATATCATAGGTCTTCTTGAATTTTCCAATGCCAACAATTTTGAAGAGAATTATATTCCACTTGTTAAAAGAGGAGGCGCTGATTTAGTTTTTGATCCATCCCATGATAAGAAAGAGGCTGATTATTTTATGTATTCATTTATAAATAGCCAAGAAGATGAGTTTACAAAACAGTTTGTTAAAGAACAGGATGATGTTCCAATTTTGTTCTTGCTAGATGGCATTGCATATGTTAGTAATTTACTTGTATATGACAAATATGAGGATGATTATGATGTTGAAGACGTTCTTTTTCAGCAATATAGTGAGATAAATCAATCTACATATCACAGTTACAGAGAGAAAAGTATTGGATCAGCTGGAGAGAATTCTCTACCTTTGTGTTTTGTTGCATTTAAATTGTTGAAAGAAAATTCTAAGATCATTATGGAGGCAAACGAATCTGTGCTGATAAAAAATCACATTAAACCAACGACACAAATTAACAAGATATTGCAGCTCTCTTCTCATATGATTGGTGACCCCATAACTTGTTATGTATAATATCCTATCAGTTCAAAAATACAGCGATTAATCAAAGATGAGCATGTTCATAAATATGCCCATAGCGAAGAGAATGGAGAAGGTCTTGAATCAAGTGAAACAACCTTACCACTATGTTTTGCTTCTTTCAAATTGTTGAAGAAAAATGTTTGTGACATCTCAAGTCAAAAATCATCCAGGCATGATGGTGAACATGAAGAGAAAAGTGGACTTGAAAGTATAGATTATATTCCATTATGCTTTTCCTCCTTTTTAGCAAATCGTGAGATGACAGGGGAAGCAGGGAAATCTGAGGAAAGTTCCATCAATAAACAAAGTCAACAACATTCTCACACATTTGATAATTGTGTTTTTGATCACATGAAAGGTTATTTTATCTCAGATTTGCAGCCTATGCTCGGATGTCATCCTGAAAAGGAAGAATAAGATGATGTTCAAGGTCATTTCCCTTCACCTAAAGCTAATATAGAAATTCAACAATGTTTCCTACAAAACAAAGTGTTTCAAAGTTGTCTTTCTTCCCCTGAAAATGACGTGGTGGTTCATATTTCTAAATGGCCTAGAAAGATGAGTGTTTTGAAAATGCATCTATGGGAACTCTAGACTGTGAAATAGTATGTGATATCATCCCGTCACATTCACAAGAAGATTATGAACAGGAATTTACTTCCATTCGGTCATTTGAAAGTCAAAATCACAGTCCTCAAGCAAATCTCCAGACATTTAATAAAACCAAATCAGATGCACATAATATGGTTGTCACATTTGAAGACATTCAAGAATGTATGAATATTTTCATTGATGTGCATGGAAGAGTAAACAAACAGAAGAAACAGAGCAAGAGAAACAAACACTTTTGAAGGAAGTTTTTCTTTCTGTTTTTTCTCATCAAGAAGAAATGATCTGTCATGGTTTTCAAGACCCTGTGGCCATCCTATTACAATCTTTAGTAAAGGAGGAGTTTTTTTTATTCATAAGCTCAAGATTTGGATTCAACTTTTGTTTTCAGTTGCCATTGTTTACATTTGTCTACCTGCTCAAAAAGGATGTGATCGGAGAAAAATCAGGAAGCCAACTTCTTGATTGGTTACATTGGCAATTTAGTATCACTTGATTGAGTGTTCATCTCAACAGTTTTAGAGTAGGTAGGAGTATGCAAATAAGCTTGTTGATCAGGCAATTTTTAGTTTTAATTTCCAGTATTGTGTACAGCTAGTTTTCAGCGGTGTATTCAGTATCCAGTTAAGATTAGTATGCAGAATTTGGTTTTCAGCAAACACTGGTGACAGGTTGGAGTAGGGCACACACACATGTTTTAGAGAAGCCCAATAGATGAGGCACCATATCTATGATTTCCTTTCTACCTCACTAGAAGGATATCATCCCCAATAGGATCCTTTGTTATCACCATAACGATTTTGTGGAATCGGAGTGCCAAATAAATTTATAGAGGGGTTAGACCGACAGGTCGAAACCCATATGGCGGGTAGAATTATATTGGCAGGGGAATGGAAGTGGTAGGACCCAATGGACCATAGATCTTGGGGCATACCGGATCAATGGTTGAGACCCATATCAGGTGGTGAAACAGCACGGGACTTAACTGATCGAGGGAGGGCTAGGGAAAACCACCATGGTGTCATTCATGGACGCGTGGTGCCCTCAGAGGTACATCAGGGCAAAAGGCAATCTGCCTAAAACCATTTTCCCAAAAGCCCCAATGTCACATGTTCTAATATGTCAAATCAACAATTTGTGTAGGGGAGGGTGACGACTGGTCAAATCATCGCACGCCACTCGTTCGATTATTTCACGACCATGCGATGTCAGGGGAACACCATTAGATAATGAACTCAAAGGCTAGTCATTTGAAATGGATTGGCCAAGCGTGGTAAACCAACGTGCCTGCAAGTAATCTTGTCATTGATTAATGATTGGAACTTGATAACTACCGATCTTCAAGTGTGGGTGGCGTTACTTTGCACCAAGAAATCATTGTCTCATTCATAAGTGAAGTAATCCCCAACTGGATCGACTTTCTGATTTTTGTAAGAGTTAAGGAAAATAAAAATCATGGTCTCTAAAAAATTGGAAGACATGGACTAAGCCAATCAAGCAATATCCAGTGGAACATGGTTTTCGACTAACATGGCACGTTTATCAATGAGTAAGAAAGAAAGTTTGATTGCACAGATATTAGCAACCAAATTCCATATTGACCCTGCGACAAAAACAGAATCAGGGGTCAGATTAAATCATGTTATGAGAGACCTAATCATCAACAGACATGCGAAAAAACTCTACAAGAGAGTAGTGAAGAAGAAACAGAGCAAACAACAGAAGACAGAAATGAGAGTTGAGGTGGTTGAGAGCATTGGGAAAAATAAACTAGCCTGGTTGAGCACTCTAAAGGAAGAAATCTCCAAGATGGAATGAATTCTCAGGTATAATTGAGTATGTTCCAGCAAATTTTGGACATATGGCATTCAAAGGAAAAATCCGCAGATAGGTCAGACTTGTTCATAACGATCCCTTTAAAGTAGGAGAACTGTTGTTATATATTACTCTTTTTTGTAACTGACCTCTATTTTTAGAAATTTGGGGAAGTTTGATCGTTTTGAATTCCACAATTAACTCCTCTATATAAATCATCTCGAGGATATAGAAGACATGAGATGAGGGAAAGAGGACCCTGCCCTCGTAGCAGGAAGGTTTTTTGTAAAATTATGGAGCCAAACTGAATATATAATGCAGAAGCAGTTTTTGAACTATTTATGAAAAGATTCTAATTGGTAGTGATATGAGTTATGTTTCCTTTCTTAGTATGTACTTCTGGTGTCCCTAAAATCACATTCACGGTTTCTTCTTTTAAATTGGAGATTTAGAAGTCTGGAATTCATCCGATGATGCTTTAGACTTAGCAATTTAAATTCATGTAGTTTTCTTCTTAACTAGGTCAAAATTCATTGAATTATGCTTTGATACAGTTATATGTTCTTCCCTTTCCTCTGTTACCATACAAATTTTCAGTTTAGACTCAGACTCAGTGCCTCATTTAGCCTTTTCCTCTTGATAGTTCTCATAAATTGTAAATTCATTCTTCATATTCGACTCCATAGCCCAAATGCCATCTCTATTCTCTCAACAAACCTACGAAAAACAAACCAAATCTAGCCACCAATTCCTAAATAAATACCAAGTGACATGAGAGAGCCCTCTCTGAGTTGAGCAGGCTAGTGCCTCAGCTCTAAAGCTGGTTGAAACAGTTACCTCTGTCATTTGTCTATTCAGCCAGACAAAATTTACAGAGTGTTAACAAGGTGTATATGGAGTAGTCTTCTTCCTTTCTATACCACACTTCTTACAGAATTATTCAAATTCATTCTCATAGAACTCTCCTCCATTATATGTCCTCAACACCCTAATTATTTTCTCTATTTGATTCTCAACAAGATTCATAAACTCTTTAAACCTATCAAATGTTGAGTTTTCAATAAGCTAGGCTCAAGCATGAAGTTCATTCCATTTTTATCATTTTACTTGAACCATAGACATTTGCAGTTTCACCATTAACAAGTTGTTGCAGTAAGCAATATCAGAAGAATAAAACACCATGCACAAGTACACAAGAAGTGTCCTGGGAAACCCTTCTCAACAAGGGAAGAAAACCCAGCCAATTCTTTTCTATATTCTTCAAGAGAAATACCTCCCTCACCATAAAGCTATCACACAAAATGGTTCTCACAAACCCTAGAATACTAGCACCCAAGAGAGGTGTGCACTTCATCCCAAGAACAAGTACTTGCTGAAATTTCTAAACTCACACTTGTGTTATTATTCCTCAATGGGGAATTTACATTATATCAAAAGTAGTGTCTATTGGCACAATAGGTCTAACCTTAATAAATCACAATATAATTAATAATTACCATATTAATTATATTTTACATTAATTATATTTCACTTTATGGTGGGGACGACCTGCACCCTTTACATCACAAATAGGGTTACAGGTAAGTCTGACTCTTGGAAAATATAGCAAGGGATATCATACACCTACTAGTGCTCAACCATAAGGGGCACATCCATCTTTGCTTAGCCACAAGGATGTCTACATCTCTTTCTCACTTTGTTTCACGTGAGAATCACACTCACTAGTGCTCAGCCACTAGGATCATGTTCACTTTTGCTTAGCCACAGGCACGTCCTACTCAGCAGATCTCTTTCTCACTGCATCTCACAAAAGAATCATATAGAGTATCACATCATCTCAACTCTCTGCACAGAGGAGACTAGTACATCATTTCATCTCTGTCTCATAGAGAATGACACACCCAACTCATGGGCTTCCTCACCCCACACAGGGGCACACAATGTTCCATCTCTGTCTCAGAGAGGAACCACACACCCATCTCATGGGCACACCCAACTCGTGGGCTTCCCACCCCACACAGGGGCACACAACATTCCTTCTATGTCTCAGAGAGGAAAAACGCACCCATGTCATGGGCACACCCAACTCATGGGATCTCTCTCAGGTTGACTCACTTAGTATGTATCCTGGAGGATGTCTCACACAACTATAATCATCAACAATCTCTCTCAGCTAGGGATGCATTCTCCATTGGGCCAAGTCTCTCATGGAAGTACTCAAACTTCGTCTTGGTTGTAATCATCAACACTCCCTCTCGGCTATGGATGTTTTCTTCACCAAGCCAAGTCTCTCACAGAAATACTCAAACTTCGTCTTAGAAATGATTATCAACACTCCCTCTTAGCTAGAGAGGTAATATTCACCAGGCCAATTATCTCACGAAAGTACTCGAACTTCATCTTGGAAAGAGTTTTAGTGAATATATCAACAATCTTCTCATGTGTAGGAGAGTATTGCACGTGCATTGCTTTCCTTTGCACCATGTCTCTGATATAATTATATTTTATCTCAATGTGTTTTGTTATATCATGAAACACAAGGTTCTCAGAGGGCTTCACATAGCTCTTCTTATAACAATGAATAATAATAGGATCCATCTCATGATTAAAACAATATGTCAGAATCTTATGAAGCCACAATGCTTCATGGACTGCCACACTCAATGCTATATACTCTAATTTTGTGGTACTCAAGGCCACAGAGCTTTGTTTCTTGGTGCACCAGGAAACCATGGAAAAACCCAAGGTAAAACAAAAACTGGATGTGCTCTTCTGGTCCACTGTATTCCCTACCCAATCTGCATCGACATATCCCTGCAAGCTCAAGTCTACACTGGAGGCATATCTCAGGACATATCCAATTGTGCTTCGTAGGTATATCAATACATGTTTTGTTGGTGTTCATTGAATTTGTCTCGATTGACTCATGAGATGGCTTAAGCACTTTTACTGCATAGCATATATCAAAGTTGGTTTTAACCAGATACATCGATGATCTAATCAGTTGTGGATCTATCTCATATGAATCATCATTTATTTTCTTCAAATCCATCACCATCGGTGTAGTCATGGATTTGTATTCAGTCATACTAAACTTATTTAATATCCCCATTGTATATTTTCCTTGACTCAGGAAAAATCTCATCAGTCCTCTTCCATACTTCTTGTCCCAAGAAGTGGTGCATCATACCTAGATCCTTCATCTTGAAATCAGAAATCAAGTCTTGTTTGTATCCAATAACAAGGCTTCCTGAATAGGTCGTCAAAATCATATTCGTGTCACCAAAAATGTAATAATATAGGTTTGGAACAGTACTCTTGTTGAAACCCAAACTCATCAAGTATCTATCCATATGAAGTAGTTTTCAACTCATGGATTATAGTACGAATGGAAGTGCATCGGGTTTACTGGATCAAGTGTCTCATCATAGACAACTCTCTTTGTTTGTGGGAATCTTCTAGTCACAAATATCACTTCATATTTCTCGACACTTCCATTAGCTGCAAGCCCCTTTGCCCCTTACAGAGTTTGTTGAGCCTAGACATGCCTTTTTTCCTACTACAATATCTTGGGGATATCAGCTGGATCAACTGGAATAATTTTTGTCTCCCTCTGAACTATTGAACAGAAGAAGGTAATGTCTCTTCCTTCTTATCAATTTGTTTGACTCCCTCTAAGTCAAGTAACTCCCTATGAAGTTTGAAGGGTAGATATCTTATTTTTCTTGTTTGGTAGATACTCTATGTCTTCATAGGTGCTCTATTGACTCTTCATTATTGTATGAATTCTATCATAACAATCAATCAATAAATGTCGGAATCACGTACTAGGGATAATGGTCCAATTCATGAGGGCTCCCACACTAGGGATAATACCCCTCACTATCAAGAATGCAATGAACTATAGTTTTAATGATTAAATCAAACAATTCACCTGGGTCTACAGTCATGCTCAATATTGTATTTGGTTTAGAGGAAGTAATCCTCATCTCTCTTATCTTCGTCCTTTTGAGGTGGGTCTAGATCAATGTCAGTGGTGGAATCATATTGTCTTCCTTTCTTCCTGGTTGGACAATTTCTTTCATAGTCTCCATATTTGTCACATCTGAAGCACTGGATCTATGTTATATATCTTCTCTGAACATAACCTAAAGCTGATGGAGTCTTCTCATCTCTGAAGTTTTGTCTGAACTTTCTTTTGAATCTTCCTCCTTTCTTTGTATGAAGTGAAAGAGCATGGTTGTCAGCGGGGGAGTCTTACACTCCTCTATTTCTGAGTCTAAGTTCTTTTTGGGTACAGTCTGTCCACAATCAATCAAAAGTGGGTAGTTTTTCCCTTCCACTGATACTTTGAAGAAATGGTTCCCAGTGTTTTGGAAGATTGTTGAGAGTGGAAAAAACAAGTTTTATCTCAAATATGACTTCTCCAATGGCACCTAGCTGATCTATGATCTCTGACATCTTCATAAAGAGGGTAGCAACCGTATCACCTTTTGTCATCGTGATACTTTGAAGTTGGCCCTTTAAAGTAAGGGCTATGATGGTTTTGTCACTCTCAAACATATTATTCAATGCTTCATACATTTCATAAGTTGTCTTCAGGTTGGTAGTACGAGGTAGGAAATGATCTCTTACTGAGTAGATGATGATTTGTCTTGCCTTGATGTCTTCTTCCTTTCTTATTTCCTCCTCTTCATCGGTAGTTGTCTCTGGTAAAGTGTTTTGTATCACACTCAAGAGGTCATATTATTCAAGGGTGATATGAATTCTTGACTTCCAGGAGCTGAAGTTGCTTGATCCATCAAGCCTATCTTCCACCAAGGTTTTGTTCTTCATATTTTCATATTTCTTCACAAACCCTTGTCAATTGGGCTAGAAAACCTAATGGCTAGACTAGGCTAACACTTTTAGGTTTTGTTGGTATTATGACTGCCAAAAATAACCTTGAAAGATAGGAGAACACTGGTGAGGTAAAGAGATCCTTTAATGAGTTGCAGAAACCTTAATTCTAAAATTTCTACAGAAATTAGCGAAACCCTAGAAACCCTAGGGCCAAAAAATCAAAATGCTCGTAAATGAAATATGAATCTTGATAGAGGTGTGTTGAAGGAGGTCATACACTCCTATTCACTTTTTATCCCTAGAATCCAAGTATCAAGTGTTGAAACACCTCAGAAATAAAGTTCGTACGGAATTTTTGGAAACCCTAGGAGCATCGTATGATTTTGCAGAAGTGAGAGGATGACTAGAATTTGCTTGTGCAATGGGTTCTTCAAGACCTATGCTTTGAAACCATGTTGAGTTTTCAATAATCTATGCTCAAGAATGAAGTTCATGTTGAAATAATGTAACTACAAAGTGTATTCTAATTATTATTGTGGTATTATTCATTAGATCAATCCCCCATTGTGAATTGATCATGTCGGCTATTGTAAAAGACCAAATCCCCTTTTTGTGGATTGGTCAAAACATAATTGTAATAGGAAGAATAATAATTCGACCTCAGAATATATTAAAGAGGCCCCATAATATATTAAAGGTGGTTACAACCACCCAGAAGAAGAAGTCGACCCTGCCAGTGAAGAGACACTTCCACACATGCCAGAATTATATAAATAAGTGGGCTAGCACCTCACTTAGACACACACTCACTTGTTCATTTGAGAGACAAGTTTCAGAGCTACATTTTGAGAAGAGAGAGAGAGAGAGAGGCACATCCTTGGTATAGGACTTTTCATATTTTTTTGAGTTATCTCTTGGCATTGTATTGGTTATCTATAATAAGGAAGTTTCGTTGGGTTTTCTCCCCCATGAGGGTTTCCCAGGATAAATGATGTGTCTCTTGTGATTGTGTATTTCTCAGTGATCCTATATTATTTTATTGTTATCTATTGAAATGAAAATAAATCTAATAATATCTTAAACATTAACATGGTATCAGAGCTAAGATGAAGAGAGCATCTTTCACAAGAGAAAGTGAAAAACGTTACTGTTGTCGTACATGCAAATTAGGGTTTTTTTTGGTGAGGTATTTCAGCCCCAAAACCATATAGAAAAATGCACCCTCCCTCAAGGATCATTTTTTCATTCTCAGCGCAACTTTTCAGTGGCTAGATCTCCCGAAAAGTGAAACCCTAGTTTCACAAAGTACCATAAGTACGAAAAAACTAGAGTACCAGAAGTACCAAAGTACCAGAGGTACCAAAAAACTAAAAGCACTAGTCTAGAAATCCTCAGATCAAGTATGGAGGGTAAAATTTGGATTTTCTCATATCCAAACACAACAGGATACTCGCCTCAGCCAAGCGCACCTCCTGGTAAGTTTAGAATTTGATTTTGAGCATTTTCAATTTTTTTTCCATTTTCCTAGCTCCACGTAAAAGATGTCTGGAAGAAATAAGCTTGTTGACAAGCTGGATGGTGTGGAAAACTTCTGTGCCTGGAAGTATAGGATTGGTATCATTCTTTAAGAGAATTATCTAGCAATATTCGTCAAAGAAGAAGTGTCTGAACCCGACGATGCTGCAGACAAAGAAAAGAATCAAAAGGACATGATCGTGGCCAAAATGATCATTGTAGATTCAATCAAAGATCACTCGATCCCTTATGTGTCATCAAATAAGAATCTAAAATAAATGTTTGATGACCTAATCAGACTATATGAAGGAAATAAAATAAACCGGAAGATGAATCTAAGAACTCAGCTCAAGTATACAAGGATGCAGAGAGGAGAATCAATCCAAGAATATTTCTCCAGAATATCCCAATTAAAAGAACAACTAGAAGTGATTGGAGATTCTATAGATGAATATGAACTTATAATGACGGCCCTTAATGGTCTCACAATACCTTGGGATGCATTCATCCAAACGATTTGTGCCAGAACTGAGAAACTAAAATTTGATGGTCTATGGGAAGAATGCATTCAAGAAGAAACAAGAGTAGCTAACCGTGAGGTGTTACTAGCAAGAGATGAAGATCAAGCCCTAGATACTCACACCAAAGGAGGAAGAAAGAAGTCTTACTTCCAGAAAGAAACTCATAAAAATTCTCACCCCCAAAACAAATTCAGTCATAAATAATCTGATCCAAAGAGATTCCAGAAGAAAGGACAACAAAAGGAAAGATATTACTCATCTATCCAATGCTAACATTGTGATAATATGGGACATATTGTGAGATATTGTCTAGAAAGATGAGAAGAATAAAAGAGGAAAAATAAGAGGAACCATGCCCATGCATTTGAATATGAAGACCCACCAACAAAGATGTTTAGAGAACAAATTAAAGACTATGTCTTAATATCAACCCTCTCAGGATCGGTAACACCTGGATAAGACACTTGGCTCATTGATAGTGGTGCCTCCAAGCACATGATAGGACAAAGAGATATTCTCTCTTGCATTTCAGAAAAGAAGTTTTCTCAGAAAGTGACACTTGGAGATGATTATCAATACCCTATCAAGGGAGTGGGAGAATCAAACTACAAGATTAACTTAGGGAACTCAATTAATATGAAGGACATACTCTATGTACCAGGTTTAACAAAGAACCTACTCTCCATATCAGATTTAGAAAAGAAAGGCTTCAGAGTTTCCTTTATAGATAGAGAAGTTCTTATGTGGGCTAAAGGAGAAACATTGAAATAAGCAATCATCATTGGAAAAGAAAAAGGTGGCTTGTATAAGCTAAAGGGTCACTCAGAAGCTGCTATGACCCATGCTATTGAGAATCCATGTGAACTTTGGCAAATAATATTATCCCACATCAACTACAAGGTGCTACCATGCATATGCAAAGAAGTTACAGGTCTACCAGAAATCAAGGTTGACCATGAAGGCATGTGCAATGGATGTGCACAAAGGAAGAACATCAAGAACCCTTTTCCGAAGAGAGACAACAAAGCAAAAGGAGTCCTAGAACTCATTCATTCAGATGTGTGTGGCCCAATTCCATCATCCTCCATCAGAAGGTATGTATACTATGTATCTTTTATTGATGATTATTCTCATAATACCTGGGTGTACTTTTTGAAATCAAAATATGAAGTGTTCAATAAATTCAAGGAATTCAAAGCCTTGATAGAGAATCTTTCTGAAAGAAAGATCAAGATACTCAGATCAGATAATGGATGAGAATACACCTAAAAATAGTTTGTGAACTTCTACAAATATGTTGGGATCAAGAGGGAGCTCACCACTCCCTAGAATCCTCAACAAAAGGGTGTAGCAAAAAGAAAGAACAGAGTGATAATGGAAGCAGTGAAGACCATGATCCATGATCAAGATCTTCCTATGTGCTTATGGGCAAAATAAGAAATGACAACCATATATGTGAAAAACTAATTGTCCCATAGTTCACTTGGGTTCAAGACCCTAGAAGAGATGTTCACTGGAAAGAAGCCAGAGGTAAGCTATCTCAAAATATTTGGCTTCCCAGTATTTATACATATTCCGAAAGAGAAGAGAAACAAGTTGGAACCCTCAGGAAAGAAGGGAATATTTGTGGGATATTGTGAGGTCTCCAAGTCCTTTAGGATTTATATACCAGGTCACCATCACATTGAGATCAGTAGGGATGTAACCTTTGATGAATATGCAGCGCTCAAGAAATCAAGAAGATGCCATCTTGAAGAAGTATATGAAGAGGAACCTATAGCTCCCAGAGTTGCAGAATCAGTGAGGGAGGTTCCCAGAGTTGTAGAACCAATGAGGGAAGTCGTAACTTCCCATGATGAGGAAATTCTAGAAGATCATAAAATAGTATAATTTCAAGAACCTCCTCAGATGAAGATCTCCCATAAGAGAAATCCAGCTTGGGAGAGAAGTATGGTGTTCTCGAAGGAACCACGAGACAAGTGAAGAGACCTAAGCCATTCTCTAGTTATATGGCTTTGATGTGTGATATCCTAGAGAATGAGCCTACCTTCTTTGAAGAAGCCATTCATAAGAAAGAATGGGTAGATGCCATGACAGAATAATAACAATCCATAATAAAGAACAATGTATACGGATTGAAGCAAGCTCCTAGAACTTGGTATGGTAGGATAGACAACTTTCTGATGAGCTTGGGCTTTACCAAGAGTAAATCAGATTCTAACCTCTACTTCAAGGTTATGAACGATGAGCCAGTAATATTGTTGTTTTATGTGGATGACTTATTATTAACTGGAGAAGAAAATGTCATCATTGAATGTAAGAATAAGCTCGCTTCAGAATTTGAGATGAAAGACCTTAGCCTAATGCATTATTTATTAGGTATTGAGGTATGGAAAAGTCCAGAGAGGATCTTCCTTAACCAAGGGAAGTATGCAGTTGAAATCCTGAAGATATTTGACATGTTGGAGTGAAATTCCATGAATACACACATGGAAATGAATCTAAAGCTATTGGTCGACACTTCATCATAATTTATTGATGTCACACTGTATAGACAAAAGATTGGATCGTTGTTGTACCTAATGAACACCAGACCAGATATTTGTTTTTTCATGAACACCTTGAGTCAGTTTCTGGTAGAACACAAACATGTTCACCTAGTTATTACAAAACATGTGATGAGGTACCTTAAGGGTACATTAAATTGTGGTCTCAACTATGATGGAGATCATGATTTCACACTGAGTGGGTACACTGATATAGATTGGGCTGGAAGTGTCTCTGACAGGAAGAGCACTTCAGGATGTTGTTTCAATTTGGGATCATCCATGATCTCATGGTAGAGTAGGAAGAAATCCAGCATTGCTCTCAGTACAGTGGAAGCAGAATACATTGCTATGTGTTCTACCAGCTGTGAAGCTATATGGCTTCGTAAGTTATTGACTGGTCTATTCAACCTAGAGATGGAAGCAACCATGATCCTATGTGACAACTGGAGCTTCATAAAGATGACAAAGAATCCTTTATTTTATGACAAGTCGAAGCACATAGAGATCCGTTATCATTACATCCGTGACATGGTGCAGAGAGGAGCCATAAAGCTCCAATATGTTAGCACGGATGAACAAGTTTTTGATGTGTTGACCAAGCCTCTATCTCATGTAAAGTTTGAGTACTTTCAATATAAGCTTGGTATAGTTCGAAAGGACCTCCCTTGAAAAGGGGAGTAGTGTTGTGTTGAGATATGTCAGTCTAGCACTGTGCTTCTAGCTTAATTGTTGTGATATAAAGCCAGTCTAGTACTGTGATTCCAGCTTAATCATTGTGGTGAGATAGGCCTAGTACTATGCTTCCAACTTAATTGCTGAGACGTAAATCCAGTCTAGATTTTTGTGTTGATATATGCCTAGTATTGTGTTTCCACCTTAATTGTTGTGACGTAAAGCTAGTCTAGATTGTTGTGTTGAGATATGCCTAGTATTGTGCTTCCAGCTTAATTGTTGTGATGTAAATCTAGTCTAGATTGTTGTGTTGATATGTGCCTAGTATTGTGCTTCCAACTTAATTTCTATGATGTAAATCCAATCTAGTACCATGCTTACAGCTTAATTGTTGTGACGTACATCCAGCCTAGCACTGTGCTTCCAGATTAATTGTTGTGACGTAAAGCCAGTCTAGTATTGTGATTATAGCTTAATTGTTGTGTAGTGTGCCAGCCTCGTGCTGTGATGATGAGACCAACCTCATGTTGTGATGATGATGTATTAGTTTTATACTAATCCATATTGATGCAGATGATGATTTCATTCCACTAAGAATGACAATGTTGTTGATGAGAAAAAAATTTCGATGATTTATAGATATGTCAGTCAGTGTTTCAAGATGATATTGATAATGGTGTCCTCTCACCCACCTAATCTTGTTGATGATGTCGTCATCTCTCTCACCTGATGTTATTGTAGAATACCCTTCTTGTTAAGGGGGAGTGTTGAAATAATTTAACTGCAAAGTGTATTCTAATTATTATTGTGGTATTATTCATTAGATCAATCCCCTATTGCGGATTGATCATGTCAGATATTGTAAAAGACCAAATCCCCTTTTTGTGGATTGGTCAAAACATAATTGTAATAGGTAGAATAAGAAGTCGGCCCCAGAATATATTAAAGGTGGTTATAACCACCCAGAAGAAGAAGTCAACCCTGCCAGTGAAGAGACACTTCCACACGTGCCATAATTGTATAAATAAGGATGTTAGCATCTCACTTAGACACACACTCACTTGTTCATTGAGAGACAAGTTTCGGAGCTGTAGTTGGAGAGAGAGAGAGAGGTGCATTCTTGGGAGAGGAATTTCTATATTTGTTTGAGTTATCTCTTGGCATTGAATTGGCTATCTATAATAAGGAGGTTTTGTTGGGTTTTCTACCCCATGAGGGTTTCCTAAGATAAATGATGTGTCTCTTGTGATTGTGTGTTTATCAATGATCCTATCTTATGTTATTGTTATCTAGAGAAATGCAAAGAACTCTAATAATATCTTAAACCTCAACAGTTCATTCCATTTTTATCATTTTACTTGAACCATAGACATTTGCAATTTCACCATTGACAATTTGTTGCAGCAACCAAGATCACAAGAAGAAAACACCATGCACAAGTACACAAGAAGTATCCTGGGAAACCCTTCTCAACAAGGGAAGAAAACCCATCCAACACTTTTCTATATTCTTCAAGAAATACCTCCCTCACCATAAATATAGCACACAAAAGGTTGCTCACAAACCCTAGAAGACTAGCACCCAAGAGAGATGTGCACTTCAGCACAAGAACAAGCACTTGCTGAAATTTTCAAAATCACACTTGTGTTATTATTCCTCAATGGGGAATTTATCTTTATTTATATTAGACTGGACATATCAAAAGTAGTGTCTATTGGCACAACAGGGTTGACCTAAATAACTCACAATATAATTAATAATTTCCATATTAACTATCTTTCACATTAATTATCTTTCACTTTATGGTGGGGCCGACTTGTACCTTTTACATCACAAATAGGGTTACAAGTAAATCTGAATCTTGGAAAATATAGCAAGGGGTCTCATACAGCCACTAGTGCTCAACCACTTGGGGCACATCCATCTATTCTCGGCCACAGGGATGTCCACATCTCTTTCTCGCTTTGTCTCACAGGAGAATGACACTCACTAGTGCTCAGCCACTAGGATCACGTTCACTTGTGCTCAGCCACAAACACCTCCTACTCAGTAGATATCTTTCTCATTGCGTCTCACGGGATAATCATATGGAGTATCACATCATCTCAACTCTCTGCAAAGAGGAGACCAGTACATTGTTTCATCTCTGTCTTAGAGAGAACGACACACCCAAATCATAGGATTCCTCACCCAACACATGGGCACACAACGTTCCATCTTTGTCTTAGAGAGGAACCACACACCCATCTCATGGGCACATCCAACTCATGGGATTCCTCACCCCACACAGGGGCACACAATGTTCCTTCTCCTTATCATAGAGGAACAACACACCCATCTCATGGGCACATCCAACTCATGGGCTCTCTCTCAGGCTAACTCACTCAGTCTGTATCCTGGAGGATGTCTCACGCAATTGTAATCATCAACATCAAAGATTTCATATTTCTTCCTGAAGAAATATATCCAAGTATTCCTTGAGAATTCATCTATAAATGAGACATAGTACACATAGTTTCCCAATGATGGGACCGACACAGGTCCAAACACATCACTGTGAACTAGCTATAAAATTCCTTCTACCCTCGTTGCACCAGAGGGGAATCTTACCCGATTATGTTTCCCATATACACATGTTCACAGAAATCAAAATCCAGAGAGAATTTAAACATACCTTCAACCATACCTTTACCATGTAGTAGTCGAAGACCCTTCTCTCTGATATGCCCCAGTCGTTGATGCCATAACATGACCTTTTCTCTAGAGACTGTAGTAGTTTTTTCTTCTTCAACTCCAATATCAGGAACAATGGAAATATTACACCCATCATTAATAGTGTTTCTTTGAAGCTTATACAAAGTTCCAAACCAAACTCCCTTCAACAACACCATTGCTGATCGAACCATATTGCAAGTTTCCTTTTCAAATATTTGTTTTACCGTTGCATCATCCATTTTACTTACATAAATCAAATTTCTTGCAAAACCTAGGATGTGCAGAACACTAGGCAGTTTTCCAATCTTCCATCTATGAGCCTCAACTTGAATTTTCCTCACCCTGTGATTATCGTTGTTGAATCATCACCTAGGAAAACATTACCTCCATCATACCTTTCATATTCACAGAACCACTCCCTGTGGGGAGTCATATGAAAGGATTCTCCTGAGTCAACCAACCATGCCTCATGATCTGCATGTGTGCTTGAAGAAGACAAGTACACATCCCCTCCTTATTCCTTGGAGGTATTTTATTTTGTAGAAGGATTTTCTTCAGATCCCTTCTTTTTCTCAATTTTGGATCTGCATTGCTTCTTCTAGTGCCCTTATTTTCCACATCTCCAACATCCTTTGCAAAATTTTCGGGATATTTAGATCTACCCTTAGACTTAGATCTCCCACTTGAAAACTTAGATATATTTATTTCCTGGGAGCGTCCTCTTGTAAATAATGCATTTGTGTTTTCTCCTTCCATGTTCTTTCGCCTCATCTCTTCCAACAACAAGGATGAGACCACTTCATCAAAATTCAAGGCATTTGTATTACTACCTATGGTCACAACTAGACTATCCCATGAGTTTGGTAAAGAGCACAGTAAATTGATACACTTACCTTCATCTGAAATTTTAATCTCAACAGATACTAACTGACTTACCACGGTATTGAAGATGTTCAAATGCTCTGCCACCGAGTCTCCATCTCTCATCCTCATGTTATACAACTTCTTTCTCATGAAAAGTTTATTTACTAGGGACTTAGACTAATACAACTTCCCCAACTTATCCCATAAATATTTGGTCGTAGCTTCCTCTGACACATTTAGTAATATTGAATCTGAGAGACACAGTTGGATTGTGCTCTTCTCCTTATGATCCAACTTTTTCCAGTCATCTGTTGAAGTTCCTATAGGTGCAGTACCTGGATCCACCGTGATTCGTTGATATTTTTCCACCAATAGGTCTTCCATATTGAGCTTCCATAGCTCAAAACTTTGCCCATTAAACTTCTCGATCTCCATTTTCGAATTGCTTGCCATTTCTTTTCACCTGAAAAATCAATACCACAGATCTCCCACTGTAACAAGGATTATCACAATGTCGAGCCAAACCCTTGAACACAAAGGCATCCCCATGAAGCCAACAAAGATCTGATACCAAATGTATATTTTAACCTTGTACAATATTTTACTGCAAATATATTTTTAATAAAATAACAAAAATGATATAATGGCAAATACACACATTACACAGAGATTTTTCCCCTGGAAACCCAAACCGGGAAAACCAACATATTTTATATTCATTCATAGTGATACGTTGTTTACAATACAATATACATATAGGATCCAGCAACATCCAAAACCCTAACCCAATGACCTAGATTAGTCAACAACCCGAATTCCTTAACTGGAAATAGAAAACCATCGGAAAAAACCATATGCCGAAAAATTTTCCAACAATGGACACGAAAATCGAGGTGACACAAAAAAACGAGGCAAAAATTTTACAGGTTTCCTGAGGAAAACAATTTCTCGGGGGCGCTGCCCCCAAACCCCCTATGTGTCCAGTGCAACATAGAAAACACTACAACTAGTCATGCAAAGAATATAACACATACCCAACACAAATAAGAAAGAATGGAAGGATGTCATCGCTAAAGAGTACCAGTCCAATGTAAAGAATGATGTTTAGGATGTGGTTCCAAGATTGAAAGAGAAGGTTGTTGTAACTTCCAAGTGGATTTACAAGACGAAACATTCAGCAAATGGAAGTATCGATAAGTACAAGGAAATATTTGTGGCATGTGGTTTCTCCCATAAAGAAAGAATAGATTATGAGGAGACCTTTGCTCATGTGGCTAGATACACTTTGATTAGAGATATACTTGCATTAGTTGTAGTAAATAAGTGGAAGGTACACGAAATGGATGTGAAGACAACCTTTCTAAATGGTGAGATAGAAGAAGAAGTGTATGTGGAGCAGCCACAACATTTTGAGACACATGATAGTCAGACACTTGTGTAGATTGAAGAAAGCCTTGTATAGGTTAAAGAAAGAACCCAAGACATGGTACAGTGGAATTGAAAGCTTCCTAATGAGCTTGGGATTTACCAAGAGTTAAGTAGATTCCAACCTATACTTCAAGGTTGTGGATGGTGGATGAGTGATACTATTGTTATATGTAGATGATCTATTTCTAACCAGATATGAGAAGCTCATCACTAATAGTAAGAGGAATATTGTTGCAGAGTTCGAGATGAAATACTTAGGCATGATGCATTACTTATTAGGTTTGGAGGTATGGCAGAGACTGAGTGAGATTTTCCTTAACCAAGTAAAATATGTTGTTGATATTATGAAGAGATTTAGAATGATGGATTGAAAGGCCATGCCGACATCGATGGTGACAAACCTGAAGTTGTTGAGTGATACATCTTCAGAGACTGTGGATGCCACCATGTATAGACAAATGATTGGTTCGTTGTTGTACTTAACGGACACGAGGATAGATATATGTTTTGTCATGAACACATTGAGTCAATATATGGTTGAGCCTAGAAGTGTTCACTTGGTTGAAGCAAAGCATGTGCTAAGGTATTTGAAGGGTACATTTGATTATGAACTCAGATATGCTTCAGATATTGAGATAATCCTACAAGAATTTACTAATTCAGATTGGACCGATATTGTTGCAGAACGAAAGAGTACATCTGGATGTTTCTTTAGTATGGGCTTAGCTATGATCTCATGGTTTAGCAAGAAGCAAACTAGAGTGATGCTCAGTACCTTTAAATCAGAGTACATAGCAGCTTTTTCAGCTAGCAGTGAAGCAATGTGGCTTCAGAAGCTGCTTGCAGGATTGTTTGATCTCGAGTTAGAGGTGACTTGTATCTGGTGTGACAACTAGAGTTGTGTGAAGTGGACAAAGAACCCAGTGTTCCTTTTAATCTTTAATCCATTATTATAGATTTTGCATTTCATTAGATAACAATAGCATAATCCAAGATCACTGAGAAATACACAATCACAAG
>SNQJ01S0048598.1:0-20004 GCA_010110895.2 Picea sitchensis
GTAAATTGATATGTTTCTTCCAAGTTTTTACAACAACCTTTAGCTTTTTCTTCTTTTGTAGTGTTTGGGGATCCTCTTGAGCCGTAATTTGGCTTGGAAAACCTCCCAGATCATCCTAGATACCCATCTCTTCAAATATGGAAATTTATTTTACTCACCACCTTATCTTTACATTGTTTACATTATTCTATTGGTGGTATATTGAGTAGTTACCCGAGAGGCCCTAAAATTTACTATTTCTTGCCTAGGGATTCTTGAAGGATACTAGGGAAGCCTCCCTTCTGTTGTATTCACTTCTTCACTAAAGAGAGGGAAGTTGTTTTCTAGGTGATAGTGGTGACATCTTCCGATGTTCCACTAGTGTCGGTGCCTTGTGAAGGATTTGCACTGAAGTGCTATATTGTGTGGTAACATTTTGGCACTACTGCATGGGAGAATTAATTCATTCTTCTTGGAAATTTGAAGTCTATATTTCAACATTCATTTATGAGTATACATAAAATCATAATCTATTGTACTCATCTCGTGACTCCACAACAAAATAACCTAGGGGTTGGAAATTCAAACCAAAGAACCTTTAATATGTACACTAATCCTTCTAATGTCTATAAAATAAGATTTCTTGGAGGTTCTCCCATGATAAGAACTCTTTTCAATAATCATATAAGAGTAATCCAATGGATTTGAAACCATGTATTACCAATGCCTACAAGGCACTTGACATGTCCAAAATTCAAGGTTACCCAAGTTTTAAGGGAATAATGTAATTTCTGGTGAATATCACTTGTCTTCCTTCAATCATGCTCTTTATATTCATCATGTTCTTAATGAAAGTGAGGATGTAGTTATAAATCTATTTTCTATATATTTAGAAGAAAATGCAAGGTCATGGTTTAATACTCTTCTTGAAAAGAGTATCAAATCTTGGAAAACATTCCATGATGATTTTATGAAAATTTGGGCTATAAGAAAAGATGGTAGAGTTTTTCTAACCCAATTCCATGAGATAAAAAATAAGGATAATTAATCCATGAAATAAGTTGACCAAAGGTTTGATAAACTTGTGGAATAAATTCCCGGTGAACTCAAACCAAGGGATGGTGACATCCTCTTACAATATACCAATGCATTCGATGGGAAATTTTGTTTCATGATAAGAGAAAAATTCCCCAAGAACCTTGAAAAGGATAAAAAGTGGGTTACAAAGATTGAGGAGAATATGTTAGCTTCCAAGGTAGAACCTTTTAAAGCACAAAGAGATCAGGATGAACCATACCTAGGGATATCAACAATGTCGATCCTATTCTTGATGTAGTAATGGATCTTATGCAAAAAATGGACCAAATGACTACCGAGATTTTAAATTCCAAAGATAATATTATGGATAGGTTAACCATTTTGGAAAGGGAAAAGGGTCAACATAAAAATCATCCTCCTAGACCTCAATATAATAACAATCGAAAACCTAAAGGAAACCAAGGATGGAATATGAATAGACCTCCTCCCGAGAAAATAGTTCCTAATACCCTTGAACCTTTGGATATGATCAACCAAGAAGAGATCCCTTGGTGCTTTCCCTACAATGAGTGTCATAGATAATGGGAATGCCCTAGAAATCAAGTCCATGAGGGAGGGGAAGATCCTAATAGTTATGAACATATGAATTTTGTTGAAGATATGGATCATGTATATTCTTTCCATGGAGAGACCTACACTGTTACAAGTGAACAATTAAAGAAAATTAAGAAAAAGAGTAGGGACCATGACGTGCCATGACCTCTTTGTCTAGTATTTCATCATCCATATAGAATGGTAATGACATCCTATGGAAATAAGAGGGCTTTGCATGCCTTGGCCAGACAAAAGTGTGGTGGTGATTCAAAGCGAATGCTATATTTCTTGTTTTCAGGTTCAATAGTTCTTGTGGTATGCACATCCTTTGGGTGAAATCAATAAGATGAGTGTACCACTTCATGAACACAATGTTAATAAATTTGATATTCTCAGAATCCGACCTTGCATGCCAAGGTTCAAACATCTTTGAAAGGCCCCCTTTGTCTACAAGTGCTAGTTGTCTGCCTATGGGTGGCCGCCACTTCAACAATGTGAAGAATAGAAGCATATATCCATATGTGAAGGTGTCTCCCTTATCCTGAAGTTACTCACAAGAAATGAGGAAATCCTCCAACATGTAACTACACCAGTTAAATACTGCACTGTTTGTGTAAAAATATTCTACTGACAAGGAGTCCAATGTGCATTCTCCCTTGTAGTATGAGTGCACGAACTTTATATAAATTACATAGCAGACCGTTCTCACTTTTTCTGGGATAATTGGATAATTTTTCTCCATATGACCCCCATGCTAGGTATGGAATCGTTCATGCAAGCTAATTTCACCCTTCTTTTTTTTCTGTGATTACTTGGTCCTTGGAATCCTTTCGATACATCCTCACCTTCCCATGACAATCCTGTGAGCTGATGGATATCCTTAGCATGGATGGGATACCTCCTGTCAATCCATAAACTCTTGTTGTTCCCTCGTCTTATCAGGAAATTGGTGCATCGTGCAACTTCACCAATGGTCCTGAACACTGGTAGATATCGAAGGTTCATAATAGAGGAGTTGAACAGGTTAAGAAAGTTAGGATTTGGGATGAATTTAACCTCCCATGTCAGCTCATAACCCATCTCCCAGAACACATCGATGTTCATCTGTGGGAATAATTCTATATATGTTAGGTTAAGGTCAAGGAGTTTCACTTTCTCGGCCTTTCCTTTGATATCTCCCAACACCTCGATTATGGGATCATAGGGATCACCTAAGACTACTTCTTTTGAGACTGAGCTTTGTCCTCCCACTATTATCAACATTTTAGATATGGAGCGCTAGTAAACACACTGAATCAGGGGGGCATGGACGTAGCTGGGGAGAAAGAGACTTCTCAAAATGTACTAGGGTGCAATAAACTCAAGGATAAAGGGAAACTAAGTTAACAATGTGTCGTTCTCACCAATCTTGTGGGATATTATATATGAGGTAACGGGATAAACCAACAATTGGTCATAAATGAGCGAGTAATTAAGCCAACAACACAATCTATGGTGCGAACATCCGACAAGACTGATAATGGGGTAAAATATCTAAACAAATCCTGGCTTAATGGGTGGCCTGACCAACACGTGGATGACGTGAGGGACTTAACATTTTAACGGTTGAGAATCACAACAAGAATATTTACAAAATATACATGTAGAGGGACTTTTAATACTTGACTGGACATTCTAACAGTTTTTGGCGGTTAACCTAAGGGTTACAACTGGACATGACGTAATTAATGCTTAGCCATTAATAAATTTCAGATTCAATACCCTGTGACCTACAATGATTCGTCAATGGATTTATGTGTATGATTGAGTGGATTGGTGAATCATCTGACAATGCGCTGTTGAGTAAGCATGTCAGAAAAAATCCAATTATTAAACTAAGAAATGTATGTCATGGCACCAATAATCACACTCCGACGTGATTACATCTAATTTTTTTTTACAACAAAAATTCAAAATATAACTACTATACAAGCAGGGATGATTTTAGGAGCTAAATTTCGTTCATGGGCTAATTTTCCATGTTTTTTCCAAAAATGAGATTCGCTATTTTAAAAATGATTCACCCAAATTCTATAGGATAAAATTATTTTACCTTAAAAATTGCCAAAATTTTATAAAAACTATATAAAATACTCATAAATTTGAATATTTTTACAAAAATATCACCAAAAATTTATAGTTGACATATGAAGGATTAGTAATATTCGCCAAGGTTTTTACATTTTAAAATAATTTTCCATCCTTTAAATCATCCCTATATACAAGCTCCCTTGGACTAGAGAAACAATCCCTCTATTAAGTGTGGGAAATGTAGGGCTTCAGACGTGCGCCATTCACCCACCTTGGTCGGAGGATACCATCCAGTTGTGCTAGCTTGACTGCACCATACTGTCGAATTTCAACAATTAGGAATGGACCTAACCAATACATGCACAACTTGCCTGAATTTTTTGGATAACGACTGTCATAGAGGAGTAACTTATCCCCTTGTGAAAAACTCTTGGAATTAATGTGTTTGTCATGCCAAGATTTCTACCTATCTTTTTCCACCGACTGATGAAAATCAAACAAGAATATAGCTTCTTCAAGTTCTTGCAAGTCTGCAATCCTTTGCACAACTGAATCATCATCTGTCATATGTGTATCTTGTGCTATATAGAGAGTAGGGGTGATCAATTCTGCAGGTACAACAACTTCCTTACTGTATAAAAACTGAAATGGGGTATACTTGTGCAGCTTCTTTGTAGTTGTTCTATAATCCCATAAGATTGTTGGAACTCTATCATCCTAGTCTTCCCTATTTGAACAACACGCCTTTGTCAGTTTTCTTTCTAGAATCTGGTTGAATGCATCCACTGTTCCATTAGCTTGTGGATGATAAGGACTGCTCTTATGGTGCAGGATGAGAAATTATGTTGTCAATGTTGCAATTGTGTTGCTGATGAAGTGACTACCTTGATCACTGGTCATGATACTAGGACATTCAAATAGAGCAATGATGTTCTCAAATAAGAATCTAACAGTTGTGTCTATTGAAAATTCCTGAACTACCTCTTCTTCATCCCACCCTATGATATAGTCTATTGCACTGATGATATATTTGGCCTTTGAATTCTTGGTGTTATCACCATAACAATTACACTTGAAATTCAAGTTTCAGATTTAGCGGGTGACTAAAGTGATGTAGAGACATGGCATGATTTGGAGGTCCAGGTCATATGTGGTGGCTTGTGGATAAATATAGCGGGAGCGCAAAGGGGAGGATCCGTCAGACCATGGATCTTGAAGCAACCCATATCAACGGTCGAGACCCATATCGAGCGGTGAAATAACATGAAATTTAATTATGCGAAGGCGGGATGTGGAAAACTACTATGGTTTTATTCGTGGACCGTGGTGCCCTCAGAGGTACATCGGGGTGAAGAGTGGTCTGCCTAAAACCATTTTCCAAAAATCCCGGATGTCACATGGTCTAATATGTCAAATCAACAATTTGTGTGGGGGAAGGTGACGACTAGTCAAATCACCTCATGTCACTCGTTCAGGTAATTCCCATTCGAAAATGTCAGGTGAAAACCGTCAGATAACTACTCAAAGGCTCATCATTCGAAATAGATTGGTAAAGCATGGAAAACCAATGTACCTGCAAGTAATCTTGCCAGTAATTCATGATTATAACTCGAGGACTACCGATCTTCAAATATGGGTGGTGTTATTCTACTCCGGGCAATCATCATCTCATTCATAAGCGAAGTAATCTCAAAATGGATTGATTTCCTGATTTATGTAAAGTTAAGGAAAAAAAAATTGTGGTCTCTGCAAAGTTGGAAGACATGGAAAAATCCAATCAAACGGTATAAAGTAAAACACGGTTTTCAACTAACATGGCAAGCTTATCAATGAGTAAGAAAGAAAGGATGATTGCACAGATATTAGCAACCAAATTCCATACTGACCCTGCGATAGAACCAAAATTAGGGGTCAGATTAAATCCTGTTATGAGGTACCTAATCATCAACGGACACACGGACGAAATCTACAAGTGAGCATTGAAGAAGAAGAAGAGAAAACAATAGAAGACATAAGTCAGAGTTGAGGCGGTCGAGAGCGTTGGGGAAAATCAACTAACCTCGTTGAGCACTCTAAAGGAGGAAATCACCAAGCTGGAATGAATTATCAGGTAAAATTGAGTATGTTCCAGCAAATTTTGGACATATGGCGTTCGAAGGAAAAAGCCCCAGATATGTCAGATCTGTTCGTAACGATTTCTTTAAAGTAGGAGAACTGTCGTTATACATTACTCCTTTTTGTAACTGACCTCTATTTTTAGAATTATGGGGAAGTTTAATCATTTTGAATTCCACAAGTAACTCCTCTATATATATATCATCCCGAGGATATAGAAGGCATGAGAAAAGGAGAGGGCTTGCTCTTGTTGCAGGTGGATTTTGTAAAATCATGGAGCTAAACTGAATATATGATGCATAAGCAATTTTTTGAACTGTTTATGAAAATATTCTAATTGGATGTGATATGAGTTCTGTCTTCTTTCATAGTGTGTGTTTCCTGTGTCTTTAAAATTCCATTTGCAAGTTCCCCTTTTAAATTGGAGAGTTAAAAGTCTAGAATTCGTCTGATGATTCTCTAGACTTAGCAATTTAAAGTCATGTGATTTCTCTTCTCAACTATTTCAGAATTCATTTTAATATGCTCTGAAGCAGTTATGTGTTTTCCCTTTTCCTCTTTTGCCATGCAAATTTCAATTTGAAAACTCAGACTCATTGCCTCACTTAGCCTTTCTCCTCTAGATAAGTTCTAATGACCTGCTATTGCATTATTTATTTCTGACTCCATAGCCCAAATGTCACCCCCCACTTCTTCAACAACCTCATAATACCCCCCCAAAACAAACCAAATCTAGCCAACGATTTCCAAAGAAACATCAAGTGACACGAGAGATCCCTCTCTGAGTTGAGCAGGCTAGTGCCTCAGCTCTAAATTAGGTTGAAATAGTTACCTCTGTCATTTGTCTATTTAGTCAGACCAAATTTATAGAGTTCTAACATTTTGACGCTGTTGCTGGGGACAAAATTGAAAATTTTTCCCTGGGAAAGAACGACATGGTTGAGTTCTAAGGTCTGAGAGCAGTAGACACTTACACACATATTGGCTGTATTCCTGCTCTGGCGACTCCACACATCAAAAAGTCAGTTTGAAGGTGATTCCACTGGTAGAAGAATCCAGAAAGTTAAATTTTCACTAGCAACTCCACTCTCAATGTAAAATCTAGCTTCCAAAACATCAATGGCGTCTCCACTCTCAATGCAAACCGAGATCCCAAAACGTTATTGGAAACTCCACTCAAATTTCAAATGCAGTTTAGAGAATTCACTGGAAAACTATACCCCTTGGTAGAGGTATGAAAAAGCATTATGGAAGAAAACAAGTTCTTAAAATGGGATTTTTCCCAAGTCATTTTACTATTTTTTATAAGATGCCTCTGGTCCTTTCTTGAAAATGCTAGACGAGTTCTTCTTTACTTACTACATACAAATGATGACCATGTCAATCTAGAAATTATATATCCCCCTCTTAAATTTACACAAACGTCTCCTCAGTTTATCACTGGCCTTGATAAAAATATTCCATATAAGACATGTGATAACCATAACCAAGTTGATGAGCCCCATGAATCCAAGACTGGTATTTCACCTCCTATACTTGATCCAACATCCTCCAAGATTCAACATAGATACATACCCTTGAAGCTACCTCAAGTCCTTCATTATTTTCCTCCTGAGTACTATAAGTACCTACCTATGTTTGATGGGGAACCTGATACCATCTCAGCTGAAAAACACATCCAAGGGTTTGAACATTTTATAGATTTGTTTGAGATCGACCATGATGATGTTTGTATGAGGGACTTATTTCAATCTTTGAAAGGAGACACCAAATACTAGTTTAAACATTTGCAGCCAGAGACAATTAGCTCATGGGAGGAATTGAAAGATGCCTTTTTAATGTTTTGGGGCAAGAAGAAATATTTGGATCTACAACTTAGAGAGTTCTATGCCTTAAAAAAGTAGAACAATGAAACTATTTCTATATTCAGTAGAAGGTTTTCCAGTGTCTATCACAATTTGTCAAAAGAAATCCAACCCATTGAAGATGCTACCATGCTCCATTATGAAACTACTCTCCATCCAAATCCGTCTTTCCTCCTGATGGAAAGAAGACCCAAGTCCTTACACCAAATGTTTAATGATGCCCAGGACATTCAACACAACATCCAAGCATGTAAACAGATCCAAAATGAGGGACTGAATGCTCAAGAACGTGAAAGTGAATATGAGAAGAAAAGGGTTAATTGGGATCTTGAGCATAGAATTGATAATATCATAGGTCCTCTTGAAGTTTCCAATGCCAATGAATCTGCAAAAAATTATATTCCACTTGTTGAAAGAGGGGGTTCTGATCCATCTCATGATAAGCAAAGGGATGATTGTTTTATGTATTCATTTGTAGACAATGAATATGAGTTTACAAATCAATTTGTTGAAGAACATGTTGATGTTCCCATTTTGTTCTTGTTAGATTACATCGCATATGCGGCTGATTTGCCTGTATATGACAAATAAGAGGATGATTGTGATGTTGAAGACGTTGTTTTTCAGTAGCGCGATGAGATAAATCAACCTACATATCTCAATTATAAAGAGAAAAGTGTTGGATGAGATGAAGAGAATTATCTACCTTTATGCTTTGCTACATTTAAATTGTTGAGAGAAAATTCTGAGATCATTATTGAGACAAACGAATTTGTGCTGATGCAAAATCACACTAAACCAATGAAACAAATTGACAAGATATTGCAACACTTTTCTCCAGTGTTTGATGTCCCTATTACTTGTTGTGTAGAAAATCTTGTAAGTTCAAAAGTGTAGCCATTGGTTGAAGATAAAGCTGAAAAAGAGCATGTTCAACAATCCAAAGATATTGAAAAACGTGCCTATGACAATAGTGAAAAAATTGGAGAAAGTTTGAAATAAGGTAAAAGGACCTTGCCATTGTGTTTTTCCTCTTTAGAACTGTTAAAACAAAATTTTTGCAATGTCTCAAGTCCGAAATCCTCCAGGCATGATGAGAGAAGTAAAATTGCAAGTGGAGATTATCTTCCATTATGTTTTTCTTCCTTTGAATGGTTGAAAGAAAATCATGATGTAACATAAGGAACATGGAAGTTTGACTGCATTCACAGTAGCACTCCTTCACATGAGGAAAGTGTTTTCAGTAAGGAAGACCAACAACACCCACCTGCACTAAATAATCATGTAGTTGATTACTTGAAAGGATATTCCAATTTGGAGTTACAACCTCTGCTTAACCACCAGATCAAAGAAGAAGATTATCAAAAAATTGTTGTTAAAATTCATTTTCCTTCTCCTGAGACTAATGTAGATGTTCAACAATATTTCTAGCAAGACAAGGTATTTCAAAGTTGTCTTTCTTCCCTTGAAAATGATGCAGTGATCCTATTTCTAAGTAGCCTAGACATGGATAAAGATTTTGAAATTGCATCTATGGAGACTCCAAGCAGTAGAAAAACACTTGTGAAGGAAGATTTATCTTCTGTCTTGATCCCTGAAGAGGAAACATTCCCTCATATGATTCACAATCCCAAGACATATTATATGGAGAAGGTTTACAATCAAAATCTAAAAATAATAGTGGATTGCAATGAAGCAATGAATATATCAAATATGAGTCTTTTTACACCAGATGATGTTCTCCAGCCATGGTTTCCTTATAACTCAATAAATTCTTACTACCAGACTTCTCAACAAATCTGTCAGTTTTTCAATAGAAGTCAACAAGTTGAATCACCTGAAAACAAAAATGCAGTGGAAGGAGTGAAACATGATGATTGTTTTGTGAATATTTTAGAAGATCCATTTGCGATCCTGTTGGAGGAAATGAATAGTCCAAATGTTTTTAATTTTTTGAGATTTGGATTTAGGGATGAATTTTTGAATGAATTATCAATAAGCAAGATTTGGAGCAAGCTTGTGAAAAGTAAACAAATAGTGGATAAAATGCTTGCATGGTTACATTGGAATTTTGACTTCACTTGACAGACATTCCTTTTCAATAGTTAGGGTAGGTAGGAGTGTACGAATAAGCTTGTTGATCGAGCATTGTTTTAAATTTTCAGTAGTGTGTACAGTTGGATCCTAGCAACATTTTTTCTGCGTCTAGTTGAGAGAAGTTTGCAAAGTTCGGTTTTTAAATTCGACGTTTAGTCTCCAAGACGTAATAGGATACACACACATGTTTTGAAAGAGGCCCAACGAAGAAGGCACCAGGTCTACAGTTCTTTTCTACCTCACAGGGAGGATAACATCCCCAGTTGCAGCCTATGTTATCACCATAACAATTACACTTGAAATCTGAGTTTCAGATTTAGCGGGTGACTAAAGCGATGTAGAGACATGGAGCGATTTGGAGGTCCAGGTCATATGTGGTGGCCTGTGGACAAATATAGTGGGAGCACAAAGGGGAGGATCTGATAGACCGTGGATCTTGAAGTAACCCAGATCAACAGGCAAGACCCATATCGGGCGGTGAAATAACACATAATTTAATTATGTGAAGGTGGGCCGGGGAAAACTACTGTGGTTTTATTTGTGGACACGTGGCACCCTCAGAGGTACATAGAGGTGAAGAGAGGTCTGCCTAAAACCATTTTCGCAAAAACCTCGATGTCACGTGGTCTAATATGTCAAATCAACAATTCGTGTGGGGGAAGGTGATGACTAGTCAAATCACTTCATGTCACTCATTCAGGTACTTCCCGTCTGAAAATGTCAGGTGAACGTCGTCGGATAACTAACTCAAAGGATCATCATTTGAAATAGATTGGTAAAGCATGGAAAACCAACGTACCTGCAAGTAATCCTGTCAATAATTCATGATTAGAACTCGAGGACTACCGATCTTCAAATATGGGTGGCGTTATTCTACTCTGGGCAATCGTCATCTCATTCATAAGCGGAGTAATCTCAAACTGGATCAATCTCTTGATTTCTGCAGAGTTAAGGAAAACAAAAATCGTGGTCTTTGCAAAGTTGGAAGACATGGACAAAGGAAATCAAACAGTATCAAGTTAAACAAGGTTTTCAACTAACATGGCAAGCTTATCAATGAGTAAGAAAGAAAGGATGATTGCGTAGATATTAGCAACCAAATTCCATACTGACCCTGCAACAGAACCAGAACCAGGGGTCATATTAAATCCTATTATGAGGCACCTAATCATCAACAGACACGCAGATGAACTCTACAAGCGAGAAGTGAAGAAGAAGCGGAGAAAACGATAGAAGACATAAGTCAGAGATGAGGTGGTCAAGAGCATTAGGGAAAATCAACTAACCCCGTTGAACACTCTAAAGGAGGAAATCACTAAGTTGGAATGAATTCTCAGGTAAAATTGAGTATGTTCCAATTTTTTTTGGACATATGGCATTCGAAGGAAAAAGCCCCAGATATGTCAGATCTGTTCATAACGATTCCTTTAAAATAGGATAACTGTCATTATACATTACTCCTTTTTGTAACTGACCTCTATTTTTAGAATTATGGGAAATTTTAATCTTTTTGAATTCCACAAGTAACTCCTCTCTCTCTCTCTCTCTGTATATATATATATAGATAGATATATATATCATCTCAAGGATATATAAGGGATGAGAGGAGGAGGGGGCCTGCCCTTGTTGCAAGTGGATTTTGTAAAATCATGGAGCTAAACTGAATATATGATGTAGAAGCAATTTTTTGATTTGTTTACGAAAATATTCTAATTGGTTGTGATATGAGTTTTGTCTTCTTTCTTAGTGTGTGTTTCCTATGTCTTTAAAATTCGATTTGCAAGTTACCCTTTTAAATTGGAGAGTTAAAAGTCTAGAATTCGTCTCATGATGCTCTAGAATTAGAAATTTAAATTCATGTGATTTCTCTTCTCAATTATTTCAGAATTCATTTTAATATGCTTTGAAGCAGTTATGTGTTTTCCCTTTTCCTCTTTTGCCATGCAAATTTCAATTTGAAAACTCAGACTCATTGCCTCACTTACCCTTTCTCCTCTAGATAAGTTCTAATGTCCTGCTATTGCATTATTTATTTATGACTCCATAACCCAAATGTCACCCCCCACTTCTTCAACAACCTCATAATACCCCCCCAAAACAAACCAAATCTATCCAACAATTTCCAAAGAAACATCAAGTGACACGAGAGAGCCCTCTCTGAAATGAGCAGGCTAGTGCCTCAGCTCTAAAGTAGGTTGAAACCGTTACCTCTGTCATTTTTCTATTCATCTGGACAAAATCACAGAGTGATAACACTTGAAAATATGATTAATTGGTCTAATAAAGTCAAAATTCCACTTCTTAAAGGCATGTAGTGCTCTAATGGGATAAAGAGGTAATTCATCTCTGTGTGATGGATTCCCTACTCATTGGAAAATGTCACAAAATATAGCATAATATTTAGCATCCTTGAATAACGTTGGCCACCATAATTGAACTTGAAGTACCTTTTTTGTTGTAGATTTACCTCCAACATGTCCTCCTGCAACTCCACTGTGGCATTCCCATAGGATATATTTCCTTTCATGGGTTAGGACACACCTTCTGAGAATGCTATCTAGTCCCATCTTATAGAGTTTTCCCTCAGCTGAGGAAGGAAACAATGTCTTCAAGATACTATGGGAAGGCTTCAATCCGGAACAGGTCTACATCAGGGAGATGATCATCCATTGCTCCTCCAATTTCCCCTAATTCTAGTCTTGATACATGATCCAGACCTACATTACATCTTCCAGGCTTGACAATTACCTCGAAGGAAAACTCCTGAAAGAGTAAGATCCACCTGCAAATCCTTCCCTCAAGGACCAACTTATTAACTAGGTACTTCAACGCAGAATGATCAGTAAAACACTTAAAATGAGAGCCTAGTAAATAATGTCTAAATTTTTGCAATGCACAAATCATAGCTAAACCTTCTCATTCGGTTGTTGTGTAGTTGCGTTCAACTTGAGAAATTTTTCTGCTAGCGAAGTAGATAGGGTGGTCCATATTTCCCTATCTTGGTTGTGCTAAAATTCCTCTCAAGTTGATACCTGATGTGTCCACATGTACATGGAATTCAATCTCCTAGTTGGGGTATAAATGAATGGGTACAATACTGAGTTTTTCCTTGAGGATATCAAACACCTTGTCACATTCAATTATCCATCGAAATGATTCATACTTATTCATTAGTTTCTCCAATGGTGCGGTGATACTTTCATATATTTTGATGAACCTATGGTAGTATCCTATATGTCCAAGTATTGAGTGCAACTGTTTATCACTTGTAGGTAGAAAAATGTTCAGGATAACTGCAAATTTAGCTGGGTACACCAGGACTCCTTCCCGAAAAATAATGTGGCCTAGCAGATTGTCGTGTGGTATGCAAAAAATATACTTCCTCATGTTCAGAGATATCTTTAATTACCAACATCTATAAAAAATCAATCATAGTATCCCTACATGCTCCTTCAACAAGCTGTATACAACCCATTCGTCCATGTAGACTTCTAGAAATTTGTGTACGAAGTCACAAAATGATGTTATAACAATCTCAAAGAATAATGAGGGGGAATTGTTTAAGCCAAAAGGAATTACATTGTACATGAATGACCCCCACTTAGTTATGAATGTGGTCTTATTCTTGTCTTCTTCTGAATTTTTGACTTGGTGGTACCCGAAGAATCCATCTGTAAATGAATAAGCTTCTTTCCCCACAACTTGATCTAACACCTCATCACTGAAGGGTGTCAGAAACAGATCATGCACACATGAATATTTCAAAATCCTATAGTCAACAAAGAACCAAATGTCTTCTGTATCTTTCTTGCTCTATATTACTATGGGACTAACCCATTCTTATTCTTTGACCGAAAATGTTAGTCTTGCCGCAAGCATTTTGTCCACTTCCTTCTTGACCTTCTCTTTTACCTATGGATTCAGATGATATGGTCTGTGCTTCATGGGTTTTGAGTCGGGTTTCAATTCTATATTCATCTCCCCCATGGATCCTTTTATTACTTTTAGTTCTGAGAAGGTTTTTGGGAATATGTCCTCATATTCTCGCAACAGGCTCTAGACATCATTCCTAGCTTTCTCATCCCAGTAATCTCCTATAGACACTATTTTAGGATGCTCTTCACTCCCTATATTTACTTTCCACAAATTCATGGGATGATTATAGGAGCTACAGGTATGACTAGGTATAGTGTCCTGAATTTCCCTAGTACCCACAATTTCTTATTTAGGTTTCTAAGTTCTTCTAATTTATTAGATTCTTCCAGGCCTTTATCAATTTTACAACAAGCTAAAGGCATTCTGATAGGGTTGTGACCTTGATTGGACTGAAGCAAATGGATATGATCATAACATAATACTGGGCTTGATCTCTGCTTACAAACGTTATTAAATATCATCTCCTGAATTCTTTGAAGGACTAAGTGAAGCTCAGGGGACTTACCAACGAAGGAGAAATCTCTGCAAAATTGGTCTTTTAAGGTTTTCCAACAACTTGTTTGTCTTATGTTCTCTTCATGTGTGTACTGATATTTTGGAATCTCGTCTAACGAGTGAAAAAATATCTAAACCCATAGTCGAGAAGGTACTTCTACAACTCACCACTACTTTAAGCAGTGCTCAACATGCACTCTGGGTCAGACTGCCCATCAAACATTTGCGTAGCTTGAAAATCCATAGTCACCTCTTCTGTCAATTGATCACTATCGATGAATATGCATCAAATAAATCTCTTTGCATCCTCCTAATCCATAATTAAGGCTCTGTGAGTGGTCCACCATCTAGCCAGGGTATCCTTCAAGGCTATATAAAAAAATGAGATTCTTTGATGTGGCGCAACTCTTCCTTCTATGTCAGTGAGAAATCCATCCAAGTATGAAGTGCCATCATATGTTGGGTGATTCCTTATCTTGATTCCAATCCATCTAGTTGCCCTGATAGTTGCACAACGTCTTGAGAATATTTTGTATGAACCTTGTTGCTAGCTGTCAAAATCCAGTTCTAAGTCCTTATTGACTAACTATATACTCCTCCAACTTACAAATCCATCTGCAGTGGGGTTAATATAATCTAGCCTCATCCCTGCTGTTATGGTGTATAGTTGGTCAAGAAAATTTGACTCCAGGTTATTATCCACTGGCTCAGTATATCTAGGTCCCAAGTATGGATCTAAAGGTTGGACTACCTTTATTCCATTTGCCTCAAATGTCATGGTGTGCCCCTTTAAGTTAATGAAAACATAATTTTCATAGGCCCAATAAATTATTAATAATGCAAGGTAGGGGTATTTGTCTCCCATGATTTCAATCACTTCAAAATCAGTTGTCGTTTTAACTCCCTCAAGATCTACCTCCACATATTCCAGCCTTCCTATTGGAAAAATGCAGTATTGGTTTTCCATTCTCAATTGGATGGGGGAATATACTAATTGAGGTTTCCCTAGATCCTCCCAAGTCTTTTTGGGTAAAATATTGACATCTTATCCCAAGTCCAACATGACATATTTAATCTCAAAGTTATCTAACTAGGATTCCAACCTAAATTATTTTCCAGTTTGTACCTTCCTTCTTTGTACTCTCTATGTATTATTCTTGGGAAGGCTGGTGGTTACAATGGTTTCTATAGTTCTCTCATATCCCAAGACTAGGTACATGGTATTCCACAACTTCTCAATATGTCAGTCAACTCCTAGGATATCAAATAATAGTTGAAACCAGAGGTTAATTACATTCTGGGGCTGCTTAGGGTGTCTTCTCGAGTTTACAGGATTCCCAAGTGCAGGTGGTGAGGCAGGGGCTTGAGAAATATTGGGTTGAAGGATGAATTTAGGAGGATTTTACACTATTTATAGAGCATAGACACTTGTAAATATTTCTATTTCATCTTTTAAAAACAACTTTTGTTTTAAAGGATCATACCTGTCATTCTTAGGGGTTTCTTTCTGAATCTTGGGCTGATTTTCTGCATCTTCCCCAGTTTTTTCTTCTTCACGAGTGATGATGTCGACTTTGTCTATGTTCCCTTAAAATTCCCTCCTAAGTTACAATCCTATGAAGTTATCTCCTCTTTGACAAACCTGGTCCTCCCACTTTGCGATCAGATCTAGGAAATATTCAATTGCGTGAATATTAGTTCTACTATGTGAACACCATGGTTCATCAAAATTGTAAAATTGGCCTGGTCCTCTTCCTCCATTCCTCCATCCTCTAAATCCACCTCCACCCCCACTCCCCCGACCTATTTTGGGTCCTTGGGGTGTTTCATTTACCCTGAATGCAACCCGATCCAGTCTATCAACAAGCACATCTAATGCTCTACATTGGTTTGTATGATGCATTGTACACCCACATAATTCATAATTTATTTTATTAGGTGCATGCATATACTTATATAGGATGGGGTAGTGCCTTGATGAATTCTCACGAGTCCAACAGATTGCACAATACTTGACTATCTGGGTTGGTTGGGTTCTTGGAAAAGCATGATATTGAACTAGTGCATGGAATGGTGGAGTTGCAGATACCTTCAAAACTCCTCCCGATGGTCCAGTAGGAGGGGGTCCCATCAGGTTATGGGGAGGTCCCATTACCCTTATCCAAAAACACTCATTTTCCATATTCCCCTCTGTATAACATCCTATACACCAAACTTGAGGTTGTCCTGGTCTAGGTAGAGTTATTTCCTAGTTCTTCTCCGTGAGTGATGATATTTTTCCATGGAGTTGCAATAGGTTTGGATCTACTGGAGGTTTTGTTACCCTCAGGCTCCCTGGGTATCCTGCCATGGATTCAATCTTCATTGATTTTTCCAAAGCATCTATCAATGTGGCTATCCTATGTTGCGTTATGGGGATTCACTTCAATGGTATAAGCCATTGAATGTGCCATTCCCTTTGATGGTATTCATCAATTGGATGCGCTAATCTCCCAATAGAGTCCTTAAACATATGACTATACTCCCATGCAGACTCACCCTCTATTTGTTGTATCTCCCGCAACTCAGAGAAATATTTCTACTCTGACAAAGGTATCTTGAATTCAACAATGAATTTCTGATGCACCTGGTCAAGGGTAAAGGCTTGTCCTTGCAACCTAGGCTCAATAGCCTTCATTTACCACTTGAAGGCATGACCCCTCAAAGTAGTTTATAATTCTACTAACTTGTTCTCATCCAGAGTCCCTCTAGACCTCTAGATGGCCTCACATAGAAACCAATGTTGTTCTATGTCCTCATCTCCTTTACCCTAGAATTATAGGTATCGAGTGATCAAGCCTCCCATGTTTCCAGTCATTGTCGGTGTTCCTGTTCCTACCAAAATGAATCTTAATGGCCTTGGTTGCGATTTTCCATAATACCCTAATATCCTCCCACTGTTCACAGTTGTGGGTTTCGATGAATTAAATGAATTTGATGAAATTTAAATTACATGAATATGCGGTACGAATATTACCAAGGGTATAGAAGGCACCTAGGGGATGGGGGAATCGGGGCTGGTTCCACTGACTTCTGGGCGGGTCTCTTTGATATGGGGGGTCTCATTTTATTGTTTTGGAGAAACTTGTTCATCCTCATTCCTTACTCCTCCTGGTATTCAGGACAAATATTCTTTGTCTTTCGTAGGATCCAGACCTTATTCATCTTCCCTTTCTTCTACACACTCCTCTTCTTGTCTACCCACCTGGGGGATTCTTTCTCTCAGCGCTTCAATTTACTGCAATCTTAGAATGGCCAATCTTTCTTGTCTTTGCAACTTATACAACTCTTCTATCTTTATTTCATCAATTTTTCCTGGTCTTCTTTCTTTATGCAACACCTTAGACTGTTTTATGAATTTATTTACCTTTATATGCCACCATTTCTCAACTATGGCAGCTCTCCTCAAGGCTCCCTCACTTCTTGCGATTTTCTCATACTAATCCCCCATCTGTCAAAGAATATGTTCCCCTTATTAGGTCATAAACCTTCTCCAAGATCACCCCACCCCGAGCGCAGGCATTTAGGCTACCATCTCACTCGAGGGAACAATTATCATCCCCTCTTCCACTAATAAGACTTTGATCCATAGGGGAATTTCCCTCAACAGTCTTCCACGCACACCTTTCTTGAATATCACCTTTTCTCATGAAAAATATGGATGATTCTCCACTACAAACTTGATGGTATAGCCCTCCAGAGTCGTGTCAACCCAGAAATCCACTGCTCGAGTAATCTAGTGATCTAGGCGATGGAGCTCTACTAGCTTCTCTGTATCTCAAGTACATATTTATTTAACATGTTCTTTTAACTCTGGAATTTCTTGTAGCCAATCTACCCAATGGAACATATTTTCTAGGAATTCTACCCAGAATATCTCATACTAGTCGCTCGATCTTTTCGAGTAGAAGGAAAAATCCCTTGCGACATTCCAGTTCAAATTGTAGAGCTCTGATTCCTTCCATATGAATGCATCACAATTCCATTCCCACCACTGCCGGAAATAAGATATGTGGATCCGAGGAAGCATCCTCCTTACATGTTCCCTTTTAAAACGAGGGTCTCGACAACGAAACCATTTTTGTTGGCACAAAATTGTCAGACCACGGTCCTCTTCAAGTTACCAAAAAAAGGGTACCGATGTAGTCTAGCACGTTGGAATTTTCATCTTCCCAGAAGGGAAGAAGTCTCACCCGAAGCACGACCGAGACATGAGAATTAGGGAAGGGTAAGAAGAATGCTTATTTAGATCTACAAGTTATCAAGATTACTACCATTCTTTACATAGGATAGATTAACCATATTAGAGTCTTTAACACCTCATAACCCAAGACAAAAGAACAGAGTTACATAGAACATCATAAAGAAATAAAGAAGCATAATGCATAATAAATACAACATAATATCAGCCTATGGACATAGAAAAAATCATAGACAAGGGTCTTCTTTTAAAATTTGATCTCCATCATCATTTTATTATACCATAGGCATTACTCAAAATACACATGCAACTTATATTAGTCATATACAAATTCATACTAGATAGGACCAACGAGTACATCTCAAAATAGTACCAGACCAGAGCGTACTCTCTCTAGTCCCTTCCCCTTACTACCTCTATGGTAATACAAGACCAGTTCTCCTTACATTCCACATATGGCTCAAAATCCAGTTCTTACTGCTCTACTCTCATTTTACAACCCGATTAATATACAATCCTTTCTTGATAATTCAGAGCTTGTGATATCTCTTCTTTTATTGATTCTGTTTCAACTGCTCCTCCCAAAACTGATTGTACGCTGGCCTCCAACCGTTTTCTGTTCCAACACCTTTTTGTTGCATGCTTTTCCGCTTAGCCTTATTTTCCTTCCTTTTCTTGGTTATCTGACTCTGTGGTAGCTTGCACAAATTCTATTCATCAAAACAAAGGGTATGTTGTTCCTGAGTCTACACTTAAGGCTATAAAGTGTAGAGTCTAAGCATCTAAAAAGAGTAAAAGAAAAGGAAGGAAAAAAAAACAACTTGGGGGGATGAAGCTATGGCCGACCTCCGAGTTGTCTTTGTCTATCTTCCAAATATTCTTGAATGTTGATATCCTGCTCGATGGTGCCCATGAACGTTCGAGCTCTGTCTGGGTGGTGGCGGTCTTGAGTATGGTATGGAAAAGATTTAAAGTGATGCTGGTTTGATCTGATAGACTGAGTTCAATGTTGGGTTGTCTTATGACAGGTATAGTCATGGGGAGAACATATATTTTAAAGAAGGTGGATTCTTTAAAATGCTTATCTCAACTTTAGATTATACAAGGAAAATTCAGTGAAGCCAATCGAAGGGTTTAACGAAAACGAAGGTCGTTTTTCGTAACTGAGTTTAAAATCTTGAAACTGAGTGTGAAAACATAGAGCTGTCAACAATGTGGGGCATCAATTTCAGAGGAATCCCATGCTATGGAAGAGGAAGAAAAGACAGGAATACCTTGATGAAAGCATATAATGTAGAGATATAAATAATTCACAGGTCTTGTACCCGCTAGTAGCCGATCTAGAGGAAAAATTGTAAATAACTAGATATCTAGAACCTGATCACCACAGTAGAAGTTATACTAAATTGCAACTAAATCATTCATCAAAGACATATATGTAAAAATGACATGAAGCATGAAATACAGAGGAAAAACACATAACTCAATCTTGACGAAATATGGAGTCTTCAATTCACTTTGTATTAATCCTGGCTTAAGAGAACTTTCTCTATTACAATATACTCATGGAAAAAA
>SNQJ01S0048598.1:20014-46352 GCA_010110895.2 Picea sitchensis
TTGGAGGGAATGAATCATGGCCCTTGATCTTGTAAATGAAAGATTAGATCTTGGCCTTTGGATTTAGGGTTGGGGAAGGTGAAAGACACTTTGGAGGGAAAATGTCATTTTCACATTTATAAAAGAATGCATTGGGTAGTGTGTAAGACACATTGAGAGAAGAGTGTGAGAGACATTTCTGAGGAGAGTTTGGAGAGGAAAGTGAGAAGCAAGAGTTGGCACCTTTCCCAAGAGAACTTGGGCACAAATCCCAAGGAGGAATTTTTTTATTTTGGAGTGTTGTTGATTTATTTGTTCAACAGGTTGTACTGTATGGATCCGTATAGGCCATACAATAGCAAACATTGGCATGGAAATCAAGGCAAGAGGTGGCATGATTTTCAAGGGAGTTTTTTTGAGTTTTCTGAAGGAGGTCGGTCGTATGGAAAGCAAGGTACAATAGTTTATTGTGGGCACTTTTACCAAGGTGTTTTTTCTGCAAATCCATATAGTTGTACGGCATGTGGCATGGATTACGAGGCAAAATTTCAGTGGGATTGTTTTTGTGTTGTAAGTGGTTTTCTCTTGGCTGGAAATGTACTATGACTACTGATAAATCTTTTCTAAAACTAATAGAATATCCCTCTCTCTTTGGGTTTCCCCACATTGGTATTTTCCCTGGAATTTGCTTAAATTTCTGAGTTATTCATGGGTTATTGAATGTTTCTCATTATGTTTGTTTTTGTTGCATAATTACTTAGCAATGTGTATTTCTGCTTATGGTAATTCTGAATGTGGGTTTGATAAATATCATAGTTCGTGCAAGACAATTATCTCTAGGTTGCTAAGTGTATGAAAGAATATTAGCTTGTTGATTTTTGTCATTAAAATTTACATGGTATCAGAGGTTGGTCTCTGAGTGACAGTGAACAATGAGATTTTTGAGCAAAGTTGAAGGGGGGAAATTTGTGATTGTTTTCCTTGAGATGTGACAGGGAATATGGATGCATGTATTAGATTTGAGGATCAATTGGATGGCATTTCCAACTATTTACAGTGGAAGTTCTAGATGTCAGTTGTTCTCAAGGAGAACAAGATTTGGAACTATGCCAATTATGTTGTTGTGGTTCCCACAACAGATCCTATTGCTTTGGATTTGCATGAGGTCAAGGAGGCCAAAGATCAGAGGATTATTCTGGATTGGGTGAAGGATCACCTTATCCCACACTTGGTTGAGAAGTAGGCAGCCAGGGAGATGTGGGATTCACTTAAGAAATTATTTGAGGCGAAGAATGAGATCCAGAAGATGGCCTTGGAGGCTAAGTTGCATGATACCAAGATGGGTAAGGAGGAGAGTGTTTCCTCTTATATTACCCATGTAGCTCAATTGAAAGATGAGTTGGTTGTTGTTGGAGAGGTCATATAGGATTTAGAGTTGGTGAGGATAGCCTTGAAAGGATTCACCGAAGAATTTGAAGTCTTCGTGAAGTGTGTGGTGGGTCATGAGCATCTTCCAGATTGTAGCAGACTATGGGATGATTTCACTCAGGAGGAGATTGTGGAAGGATCTCAGAGCAGTGGAAAGAAGATGGAGATGATGAGAATGTTGCTCTTACTGCAAAGAGAAAGAAGAAAGGTAGTTTTGGTAGAGACTTGAGTAAAGTCAGATGTTACTGTTGTAACCATTTGGGGCACCTTTCTTCGCATTGTCCTGAGAGGAAGAATAAGAATAAGGAACCAGAGGGGCCTGAGACAGCTGCTACAACATCCATGGAGGACTTTGCTTCCAAGTATGATAGCGAATTTTCTTTGGTTACCCTAATTTCCAGTGTCGGTAGTGGAGGATTTGGGGGTGATATTAGATGGATTGTGGATAGTGGATCCTCTTGCCACATGATGGGAATTTGGCTAGTATTCCTTAATATCACAGAAACAGATCATGACCGACATGTGGTAAATGAAGGTGGTATGGAGCAAGTTGTGTGTGGAGTTGGAAGGGTTAGATTCCAACTCGAGTATGGAGGATTCATGGAGTTCTCTTTGTTCCAGGGTTGAGGGTTAAATTTCTCTCAATCTCAACCTTGGAGGATGTAATATATTGTACATTGTTCAAGAGGGAACATGTATTTTTCTATAGGGAGGGAGTGGACACGATGAAACTACAGTTGATAGGTGATCGAGTGGAAAGGTTGTATATGTTGTGAGGAAAACCTTCAGTTTATGATTTAGCGTCGGATGAGGAGCATGAGGAGGCTCCTGAGACTGTGGTGGGCTGAAGGATTCAGTATTGCATTACGAGAGAAGAGAGTGAGTATCTTCTGAGCACTGAAAGAAGGCTCAGTTGATCTGATCAAACCAATGCTCAGGGTGGAGTGGATTCTCCAAGGAGCGCAGGGTTCCAAGTAGCTTCCAGGAGAAGATCTTCTCATTTGAGTTGTGTGCAAGTGTTGAGGATGGCTCCTGGTTCAGAGGGAGCTCCTACTGAGCACAGTGTGATGGTACTAGATGATGTAGATGCCAATGATTACATCCCTCGCTAAGAGGGAGTGTTATATTTTTAGCTCGGGAGGTACTCTGCATGTTTTGTCTTGTATGTGGATGTTACCGTATGTTGACACTACTAGGCACTTAACTTTATAATGGGTTTTTATAAAGTTGTTATAAAGTGGTTCTTTTATTAAAGTGACTTTTTAATGAAGTGTACCTTCTAATATTAAAGTGACTTTATTTCATAAAGTGCAGTTATGTAATAAAGTGAAATGTACTTTAATATTTTAAGTGATTTATTTTGGAGGGAATGAATCATCGCTCTTGATATTATAAAGGAAACATTAGATCTTGGCCTTTGGATTTAGGGTTGGGGAAGGTGAAAAGAGACTTTGGAGGGAAAATGTCATTTTTCAGATTTATAAAAGAATGCATTGGGTAGTGTGCAAGACACATTGAGAGAAGAGTGTGAGAGACATTTCTAAGGAGAGTTTGGAGAGGAAAGTGAGCGGTAAGAGTTTTCACATTTCCCAAGAGAACTTGGGCACAAATCCCAAGGAGGAATTTTTTGTTTTGGAGTGATGTTGATTTATATGATGAACATGTCGAATTGTATGGATCTGTATAGGTCATACATCAGCAAACGTTGGCACGAAAATTGAGGAAAGAGGTGGAATGGTTTTCGAGGTAGGTTTTTTGAGTTTTCTGAAGGAGGTCGTTCATACAGAAAGCAAGGTACAAAATTTTGTTGTGGGCAATTTTCCCAAGGTGTTGTTTCAGTGAATCCATACAGCTGTACAGACTATGGCACGGATTATGAGGAAAATTTTCGGTGGGTCTATTTTTGTGTTGTAAGTGGTTTTTCTCTTGGCTGGAAATGTACCATGGTTGCTAATAAATCTTTCCTAAAACTAATAGAATCTCTCTCTCTCTTTGGGTTTCCCCATATTGGGGTTTTCCCTAACATTTGCCTAAATTTCTGAGGTATTCATGGCTGATTGAATGTTTTTCATTATGTTTGTTTCTGTTTCATAATTACTTAGCAATGTGTATTTATGATTATGGTAATTTCTAAATGTGTGTTTTAGACATATCAGAGTTCATGCAAGACATATATCTCTAGGTTGCTAAGTGTATGAAAAAATATTAGCTTGTTGATTTTTTCATTAAAGTTTACATAACCTGGTAGATATTCTAACAACACTTGTAGGAGTTTGAGGCACATGTTTCTCCTGTTGTTGTACATTTTGATTTTCTGGTACCTTTGGAATTTCTTTTTCATTGATCTCATCAAGCAATGTGTATTCTGGTTTTCATTTTCTTGTATCTTTCCCTGCAACTGATCTCTGTACATGACCTTCTCATTAAATAAGACATCTCTACTCTTAATGATTTTGTGATTTTCATAATCCCATAAGCGATAACCAAAATCATTAACATTGTATCCAATAAAGGTACACTTCTTGGATTTTGACTCAAGCTTTGTTCTATTTTCTTTATCTATATGGGAAAATGCTTCACAACCGAAAGTCTTCAAAAAATAATAGTTTACATTTTTACCTATCCATGCCTCCTCTGGAATTCCACCATTCAAAGAGATTGAAGGTCCTTTGTTTATTAATTAAAAAATAGTATCTACAAAATCTGTCTAGAACTATAAGGGAAACCCAACATGCAATCTCATACTCCTTACACACTCCATGATTGTCCTGTTCATCCTTTCTGACACACTATTTTCTTGTGGTGTTCCTGGAACTATATTCTCTCTATGAATTCCATGGTATGAACAGTAATCATCAAACTCCTTGTTGAAATATTTACCTCCATTGTATGATCTAAGACACTTCAACATTTTGTTTGTCTCATTCTGAACCAAATCTTTCGATTTCTTAAAAGTATCAAAAACATCAATTTTTTGTCAAATTCCTACCAAGAGATGATACCTGAGTTGGTCCCCATACATATGTATGCACAAGATCTAAAATTTCACTCTTCTTTTCTTTTCTGACTCTGAGAAATATGACTCTCTTTTGTTTTTCATAAACACAATGCTCACAGAAATCCAAATCAATTTGTTTAAGATATGGAAAAAAATTATTTTGTGAAGTATTTGCATCCCCTTCTCATTCATGTGTCTAAGCCTATGATTCCACAATATTGTATCCACTCTTGTATAAGATAAAGAGATGGAAGAGTCAGTATTACCAGTACATAAATACAATTTACCTACTTTCTCTCCTTTTGCTATCACCAATGATCTTTTGGTGACCTTCCACACCTTATCTGTAAATATGGATATACAACCTTCACTTTCCAACTGCCATGTTGAAATCAGATTTTTCCTTAGATCTGGAACATGTCTTACCTCTTTCAAAAAACATTTGTTTCCATTCATTTTCTTTACTTTTACCTTTCCCATTCCAACAATTTTGCATGGTGCATCNAGTACATAAATACAATTTACCTACTTTCTCTCCTTTTGCTATCACCAATGATCTTTTGGTGACCTTCCACACCTTATCTGTAAATATGGATATACAACCTTCACTTTCCAACTGCCATGTTGAAATCAGATTTTTCCTTAGATATGGAACATGTCTTACCTCTTTCAAAAACCATTTGTTTCCATTCATTTTCTTTACTTTTACCTTTCCCATTCCAACAATTTTGCATGGTGCATCATCACCCAAATGAACCTGTCCAAAATCACCGTGAACATAATCTATAAAATGTTTCCTATGGGGTGTGGCATGAAATGAAGCCCATGAATATACTACCCAAGACTCAAAAATATTATCTACAGAAATAATCAGAGCATCTTGTAACACATCACATGTTACATTTGCTTCCTGATTTTTTTCTTGTTGTCCATCTCTTTGTTTCTTTGGAGCTCTGTAGTTTTTCTTCAGATGTCCTTTCTTCCCACAATTATAGCAATCTATCTTTCCCGGTCTGTATTTAGATCTTCCCTTCCTATATTATTTGTGGTTCCCTAAGCCCTTTCCTCTATCCTTTTGTCTTCCCTTATTCTCCATGTTTAACACATTACCTGATGTCTCACCTGTGCTCTTCCATCGCATTTCCTCACTAAGAATAAAACCAACAACATCATCAAATTTTAAAGTGTTTGAACCATAGATAGAGTTACTTACATCCATGACCAATCCATTCCATATTTTTGGCAATGAGAACAAGATTAGAAGAGCCCCAACCTCATCATCAAATTCTACTTTTACAGAACTTAGTTGATTAGTAACCATATTAAATTCATTTAAATGATCTGCAACAGACCCACCTTCTGAAATATTCATATTAAATAATCTCTTCATTACAAATGCCTTATTGGATGCCAAGGGTTTTTCATACAGTTTATCCAGTGCATCCATCGGCTCCTTCATTGTCTTTTCTTTCGAAAAATTGAAATCCACCGACGCTGCCAAGCTCAACTATATCGTTCCTAGTGCCTTTTTGTCAAGAACCTCCCATTCTTCGTCCTTCATGGTCGTCTTATTCTTTGTTATTCCACCCAATGGTAGGAATAAATCCTTCTGATAAAAATAATCTTCCATCTATCTTCCATAACTAGTAGTTTTGGCTGTTAAATTTATCGACACTAAACTTTCCATCTTCTGTCATTTCTCCCACTCGAACCAGGAACCCTATTTTCCTGTGAGTTACCTTTCTCTTTGATACTAGTTGTTATAAAAATAATATCGTGGAACAATAAAATAAAATAAATGCATAAATAAAACATAGAAGATACATAATACAATAGAGACACAGTTATATGTGGTTCACCCAGTGTGGGATACATCCACCAAAGAAATTTCCAAGTCCTTCATTTTTATTATCTAGCAAAATGAATGGATACAACCTACATCACACCCCTTGTAACTTCCTCTTATTTCTCTCACGGTCTCCTCTCTCAGAATACAATATTCACAATGATACACATTCGCAATACAATTCCCTCATAAAAGAGGGTTTCCTTCTAGGGAAAAAAACCCCTAACATAACTTCTATCGTCATATCGGTAGGAAATTTTTCCTTCTGGGGCCCGCTTTCCCCAGCAGGGGGGATGAGCCCCTTGGACCCCGCAAGGGGGGAAATCCCCCCCTACAACCCCACCCCTCNAAGGTGTATAGTCTTCATGGAGTATAAACACAACTGAAAACAAAGACCTATGAACCAGGAAGATAATCAATCTCCACAACCAATAAAAAAATAGCCACTAAATGTGACCTCTAAAAAAATGACATCTCTGGAGAGTTCTCATTAAGTTGGTATCTTTGTTTTTTCTTTATTGCTTCAACCCTTTTTGGATTTTGATTTTTCATTTTCTAAGTACTTTTGTTAGGTATGCATTCATTGCATAGGACTTGGTCTGATAGCTTCTTAGTGAGGGGGTAGATCTCATGCTTCACTTTATTTCTTGGTTTTTAGACGTCGATTTTCTTCTTTGTTTCTTCAGTTTGCATTTTGAATTAGGGATTTTTCTCTTTCTATATCATTTTTTATATAAAGATGCATCAATCTCGAGCATTCAACCTCCTTCTTCTCATGGGATTATGAAGCTTGCACCTTTTTGGGATACATGTCACAATCAACCCAAAGGTAAGGACAAATGGAATATGTTATGTATGGTAAGGGATATGGACACATTAACCCTATTAAGGCCCTATAATAATACAAATTTTCCTAAGAGTGACAATACTTGACTAGGATATGATGATGACCACCAAGTTGAAACAAGGAAAAAATTATAAATTGAAAGAATCATGATTCATTATCGAATTCAACCCATAATCACCATTTTCATGCCCAAAACACTGATGTTATCACTTGATATGAAGTGTCAAAAAAATGTACCCCAATGTGTAATGCACCATTTCATATAATGTGAGTGAGTTGAGCATGTAATGGAAGGAATTTGTGGGAAACTATCTGTGGAGAGGTTGAAATTTATCATCGAAACTGTTGTCTGCAACGTGGATCATGGAGAAAAAATCTCCTCCAGTTACCCCTAGAAGTGAGGGGGTGACATTTGGCTCCAACATGGAGACATGATCTCACCGTAGAGTGCATGAGAACCTCAATACATTTCTAGAACTCCAAGACCTACATGTTTCATCAATACCTAAAAATCCTGCTATATTCTAGCATAAAACTATTAGTAAAGATGAGTAGGGGGGTACATTTCCCTTGGTAAATGAAAGGTAAAAATAAAGGTAGTAAAACCATAACATCAAATTGTTTTCCTATATATATATATATATGATCAAGAAATAAGTGAAATCAAGTAGATGAGAAAACACAATCAATATGCTTGAAAAGAAACACACAAAATGACCTACAACTATCCTAAACTAAAATAAGGTTAACAAAATCAAGTGTTGATTGAAAAATATGGAGTGACAAGTTGCCCATTAATAGGAAAAGTTAACTTCTCTACATTGGGGATGACTAAGTAAAATGAGTTCCTCTCATCCTTTATTTCAATTCTATAAGGAGAAATCCGTAGACTACCAAACTTCTTACGAATACTTGGCTCCTATTTTCTCTCATCCCACATGAGTACAATATCTCCTTCTATGAGTTATCTTTGTCTTGGTTTATGATCAAATGTTGGACCCTGTTGGAGCCGCCTTCTTCTAAGTAAGTGAGGTGTTATATTTAAAACCCAGAAAGCTAGTTTCGGGAGTTCGCTTATTTCACAACGTTTCCTACTATCCTTACTATCCCGACACGTGAAGTGGCGATAACGGTTTTAAAAGGTTACCCAGGTTAGTATCAGAAGTAAATCACTTTAAACCTTAGTTAAGCACTGTCGGGATTTTGTGACTCAGCGATCGCTCTCCCAAAAAGCAATACCTTCGTAGCTCTGAGTCGTGAAGTCGCGATATTCATTAATTAAGTGTGGATTAATTAAGAGCTTAATTCAGATCACGAATAATTAACTAAATCGCATCATTACGATTTCGGGTCTTGAGGCTCAAAGGCTAGGAGGGAAATATTTCGATACGGCGAACGCCAAAAAGGGGGGATTAAAAACTAAAACACACTTAATTAAAGGAGCTAAACTGGATTAATTGACACATTAAGCAACCTTTAACAAGCACCATCTACAGAGTAAGTTTTAAATTTTTTTGCGTTTGTTCATGTTATGACTCGTCAAACATTTATGGCATTTATTTGAACTGTGGTGAGGTGACAGATAGTAGGATCTCGTTTTTACTTCTAAATCTTTCTGTTAAGCGATTTGACCGTTCTGTTCGCAAGGACACCAGGGGTTTAAATGACCAAGATAGATATTTTTTCCTTCATTGTTTCAGTTCTCATTTCTATTTTCACGCAGATCCATTTTACCAGGTTAACCATTGTTTGTGATTTTCAAATCTTTTCGACAGGTGGTCTAGTTGCAGGTTTCACTATCATGGCTCCATGAAAAACACCCAAGTCAGTTTCCGAGAGTTCAGGTCAGGGTTCATACATTGTTTTTGATACCTCGCCCGGAAGTATTAATTCTATCAATACATGGTCATACATTTCCAACATCCTACAATCTGAGTCGATAAACTGTTCGGATGATTCTAGCGACAACGAGAAGGATGATTTATCAACCAAATACAAAATCATCGCTCAAGCAGAGATGCACAAAATAGCGACGAGGCACCAGCTTCTTCCCTATTGTGATATGATCAGGTGGGCGCTGGACCATGTGGACATCCTAACCAAGACGATTATCAGTGAACAGAAGGTGACGATTGGTACCTTCGGGCCAGAACATTTGTGGGAAATGTATAAACTATCACCCACGTTGAACCTTACTCACAATGTTGAATTCCTAGAAGGTTTCAAGAAGAAGGAGTGCGAGCAATATCCAAAAAGTTTGTCCAATCTGATTAAAGATTGGGTCTCACACCCCATGAAATTCAGGGCTGACACCAATGGGATCTATTCAATCTTTTCATTAGAGCCACAGTTCAAGTACATAGCGATGATGACTTGTAGGTTGTATGGGAAGGAATACACTACCCATTTTTCCCTCCCATGGGTGCCACTCATTCATATAGTCGCTGAGGGTTTCTCCTTCGACTGGGCTGAACTATTGTCCGACAGTCTGACCAGTCAAATTACTGAATATCAAGCACAGAAGGCGAGTAAGAAAGTAGCTTCATTATTTATGCCTGCTTACATCATGGATTCCATCTGCTTCATGACACCCTTCCCACTAATGAACTGGAGTTGGGCTCCATCTAATACAGATCCTATTCATGTCTACCACTCGAAGTTTTGGGAGGATAAGGCCAAAGAATTCATCTACGAGATCTTCAACTGGGTAATGGTGCCATTGCATGTCTCCATCTTTGGCTAGCCACCTCCCAGGATGTCAGATAGCATCGCAACCAACCTAAGCAGCATGGTAGATTGGTATCTAGAGGCAAAATTTTCATATATCAGGGTTTTTAGCACCTCTGTCCCTCCATATGCTCTCACGCTATTCCTACCAGATAAGCTATTGTGTCATGAGATCGTCAAACAAACTGTGCTCAACGGAATAAGAAAAGAGATTAAAAGAGTATAAAAAAAGGTATGGTTTCCCTTCCCTATTCATATTGGTGCATATTCCTTGTTATATTTTGGCCATGCCAAAGCCGAGGCTATGGATTTATAAGAAATGAAGCGGGTGGATATTGAGTTCAAGAAGCACGACCCTAGCAAGTTTGTGAGAAATCACCTGGTGAGTTGCGGCATGAAGAGATATGAACATGAGGATTCCCCTCATGATGAAATATTCTGGGGCGTGAGGTCCTTCTTTGAAGTCCTAAGTCGGATTCATGCCCTGTCACCCGAAGATATGGCCAAATTTTTGAAATTCTAAGAGAACCGACGGAGATGTCTCCCCCAGATTTTACAGGGTGCAGCCGCAAAGCTTCCAGTTACAAAGAAAATGGAAGCCAAAGGTGCAAAGGACTCGATTCCTAGTGGGGAGAAGAACCAAGGGAAAACAGGGGAGGCTAGAACCTTAGAGCAAGGAGTCGAAGTCCCCCACAAGAAGTAAGGAAACCCTGAAAAGGGTACGCCAGGAAAGCAGGCCCAAGGCCAAGCAGAGATACCCTCGCAAGGATTGGGCGACTCTCTGTCACTCACGTCAAACAAGCTGATCACAGAGGTCACCCCAAAACAACCATCCAAGGAAATTGGCAGTCCGATTGCTATTATCACACCCTTACAGTTCACAAAGGGGAATCCTGATGTAGGGTGGATTTTCAATGAAGAACTGACACCCATTTCTATAGAGGATCTGCCTCCTAACGAATTTTTCTTTGACAAAAAAAGAAAGGTCATGGTGAGGCAAGCATTATATCAAATAGAGGGAGTAATGGATAAAAAATTTAAAATCATGACAGATGGGAAGGTCGTGAAAGAGGAAGAATTTGCAGAGGAGATAGTCGGGACACCAAGGGCTTATGTTACATCCAATCAATACTCAGTTGGGACTTTGAAGGCCCAATTGAAATGAAACAACCTCCTGATCAGTAAATTGGAAGGTAAAGTGGCTACTGCTGAAGCGAATGTCAGGGATGAGGTGAGCAAGAGCCTTGAGGAAGCCCAAATAGCCGACCTGCATGAGATAGAGAAGCTCAGATCCGACCTCGAGTAGGTGGGCCAGTTGACGCAAATTAGCCAAACACAGGTAAGCCAGCAGGGGAAACAAATTATAGAGTTGCAATCGAAATTGGATGTGGCCGAGAACCAGGTTTTAGACATAAAAGTGTTCAGATCCCAGGCCATCGAAATCCGACATAATGTATTAATGTCTCAACAAAACCTACTTGTAAAAGTAGGAACCATTCAAAACCATTTCTAGATGATAGATCAAGTATTAGAAAATATTTCTTCGATGGAAAGAGAAGTCGGGGCAGCACATGTCACTTTCCAAGATGTTGTTATAGCTACGGAGAAGATAGAGACGGTCGGTAGCTCCAAATTATCCATCGCAGAACAAACCAGAGGAAATATTATGTTGAAGGTATGGGAGCAGAATATATCAGAAAGAAAAGGGAGAGCTAATGAAGTGAAGAATTCTTGTGAGGAAATGTTCTCTTTGATAAGTAAAATTTTCCTAGACCTTGATAAGGAAAGTAGTGTTGGGATGTTGGGAAAAATAAATATAGCTAAACATTTGTTGGACATCAAAGAAAACATGGAGAAGGAACAAGTGGAGATATCCTAGATAAGACAAGTTGATATGGTCCAATTGGACAAATGGCTAGTACAACCAAGTTTACAATTATGCTCCATCATCATAGAGGAACAACAAGTAGGAAAAAGTTTGCCACAACTAGCGAAGAGTTGTTACACCTTTGAAGCAAGCAACCAAGAAGAGCCTTCCAGGTTGATATCCCAGTTGGTGGAGAGGTGCGTCATTTGCATCGAGCAGGTGAAGGGGTAGGTTTTTGGTGCTAAATAATGACAGATGTCAACTTGTTTTATTTCTAGAGCTCGAACGACAAGGAAAGGAAGGTGCTCCACCCTTACTAGGGAAGGCAAAGAGGAGGAGATGAAACACTCCAATTTTCCGTTTGTAACTGACAATTTTCCAGAACGATCGGAATTTTAGAGGTTCAGAAGTTTGTTTAAATAGAAGAAATATTGTAATAGAAGGGGCCTTTTTCCATGAGTAGATTGTAATAGAGAAAGTTCTCTTAAGCCAAGATTAATACAAAGCGAATTGAAGACTCCATATTTCATCAAGATTGAGTTATGTGTTTTTCCTCTGTATTTCATGCTTCATGTCATTTTTACATATATGTATTTGATGAATGCTTTAGTTTCAATTTAGTATAACTTCTATTGTGGTGATCAGGTTCTAGATATCTAGTTATTTATATTTTTTCCTCTGTATCGGCTACTAGAGGGTACAAGACCTATGAATTATTTAGATCTCTACATTATATGCTTTCATCAAGGTATTCCTATATTTTCTTCCTCTGCCATAGTGTGGGATTCCTCTGAAATTGATACCCCACATTGTTGACATCTCTATGTTTTCACACTCAGTTTCAAGATTTTAAACTCAGTTACGAAAAACGACCTTCGTTTTCATTAAACCCTTCGATTGGCTTCACTAAATTTTCCCTGTATAATATAAAGTTGAGATAATCATTTTAAAGCATCCACCTTCTTTAAAATCTTTGTTCTCCCCATGATTGTACCCATCATAAGACAACCCAACATCGAACTCGGTCTATCGGATCAAACTAACATCGCTTTAAATATTTTCCATACCATACTCAATACCACCACCACTCGGACAGAGATCGAACATTCATGGGCCTCCATCGAGCGAGATATCAACATTCAAGAATATTTGGAAGCTAGAAAAAGACAACTCAGAGGTCGGCCATAGCTTCATCCTCCCAAGTTGTTTTTTTCTCCCTTCCTTTTCTTTCACTCTTTTTAGATGCTTAGACTCTACACTTTATAGCCTTAAGTGTAGACTCAGGAACAACATCTTTCTAGCGTCATTGCCGGGGAAGGAGAATCGTAGTCACTTTCCCCTGAGAAAATGACATTTCCAAGTTTCATTTTTTGATAGTGAACAAAGAGAGAACACCTTGTTAAGGCTAAACCTTCACCATTCACTTGGAGACTCCACTCTTAAGTAAGTTGGCATCCTTTCGGAAGAACACCAGACAAAACCCAGATGCCAAACAGATAGTGCCAGTTTCACCCCTGAAAAAATACTAAGACCAAGAGGTCTTTTTAAACAAAACATGGTTTCATATCAACCCAAGTCCAATCAGTCTGAAGATAAGACCTCTTTCAAACCTTCATCCTCACGATAATTTCCTCTCAGGAAAATATCATACAGTGCCGTCAAAACTAAGATCTCTCCGACTACCTCTTACATTACGAGGGGCGACACGCCTACCTCAAATCTCATCCCTATCGATATCCCATCGACTCTCAATATAAACCCCTCCGTCACTTAAGGCCTGGAAGAATTTTCCACATACACGAATTTGACACCAGTGAGTTCTCCCATTTACATATCCTGCAAGTCGGAGGAGCCGAGTCCACGTATGCCTTCTTCTCCTTTTTCATCTTTCACCTCCCCTGGTAAAAAGTTTCTCAATTTCTCCCTTTTCCACCCCAAAGAATCCAGAGAGTCACTTTACATCTCCGCCAACCCTCTTTATATTGCACCGATTTCCTCTCCTAGGTTATCCATGGCCACCACCGGAGGAGGAGTAAGGGGAATAGGAGGTCAAGGCTAGAAACCACCTCCCAGGGTTTTCACCAAAGTAGCCACTAGATACGCCCCCTTGGTCCTTCCCGTACCTCTCCATGATTTACCTGAAAACTATATGAAAAACTTACCCAAGTTCACAGGAGAAGGGGATCTAACTGCAGCCAAGCATATCAATTTTATTGATCAATTCACTGATATTCTAGGTCTCAAGCATGAGGACGTGTATTCCCGATTGTTTGTCCAAAGCTTCGAAGGACATGTAAGAACTTGGTTTTGGAGCCTGCCCCCAGGTTCAATCATATCCTACAATGCGCTAGAAGACCTCTTTCGCAAACAATGGGGCGAAAGAAAGGATCATTTATACTATTTGACCAAGTTCGAGTCTTTAAAGAAAAAGGGATCTGAAACTATTATGGAATTTATCCAAAGGTTTAACAAGTTGTATAATAAGATCCCTGTTGAAGTTAAACCGTCTCAACCTGCCGCCAAAGTAACTTCTGCAGGATATTTTGAACCCGATTTCTCTCTACTATTAAGCGAAATGAGAGGGGTCGACCTAACCCGAATGCAGGATGACGTTGTGGAAATTGAGTCAAACATGATGGCTTCGAGTAAATTAAAAATGAAAATTGAGACGGGAAACAGGGGAACTAGATGTCTCAGAGAACAAGCAAGTCCCTCTAGATCTGGAAGATCCTCAGATGACAAAATGGATGACATGGCTAGGATAATAAAAGAACTATCAAACAAAATATCGAGAATGGAGCTAGATCAATTCAAAGCTGATCAATTTGTTAAGAGAGAATTCAGGAGAAATCCCAATCCTTAGTTCCAACCAAGACAAATTAAAAATGAAGACCAAAAGATCCAAGAACCTCTAAAAAATGAAAATTTTATAGGGGGAAATGATATGAAAGAGTTTGAAGACTTGGAAGAAGATGTAAACAACTTAGGCGATGACTGTGTACAACCTCACTTGACCAAAGAAGATTATGAGAAGTCCCTGAACACGAAACAATCATCGGTCGAAGACAAAAACGATGCGATGATTTCGCTTATCAAGGAATTGTCGACACCATAATGGTCGAACCCTAGCACAAGTACAATCTAAGGCCCAGAAACAAACCTGTGTCGACTACGCAACCCAATAAAAATTTTCCTAGGGGAAAAATATACGAGCCTGTCCAGAAAGAGATCGAGATGTGAAATAACATAGGGGTAGATTCGCAGAATACCAACGTAAAAGGGGTCGAAGCCCAAGCGAGAAAAAATAAGGCAGCTGAAACGCGGACACCCGAAACCAGAAACACTGAAATTAAAACAGTGCTACTAAACAAAATGGATAGGAAGGAGTCTTAGGTTTCAGCCAAGGAAATGGATAAAACCACGGGAGTTATTTGCCTAGAAAGCAAGATAAAAAATATAAAGATACCCATACCTTTGGTCTAGTTGGCGAAGAATCCTATGTACCAAAAACAAATAACCAAGATAATAATTTTTCAGATCTAGAGAGTCGGTCCGACATAATAAATCTAGAAGATGACAATCCGAATATCACTTTTGGTCCACATTTTGAAGGTGCTAGAGATACCATCACCCCTTTCTATATTACCCTGAAGGTGAATGACCGGATATTGCATAATTTCATGCTGGACTCTGGGGCCTCTCATAACATAATGCCCAAATCTATTATGGAAAGACTAGGCCTTGAAATCACCAGACCCTATGGAGATCTTTACTTGTTTGATTCAAGGAGAGTTAAGTGCATGGGCATGATCAAAGATCTAGTAGTCACCCTCGCCCAGATTCTGGTGAAAAACGTCCTAATGGATGTAGTTGTCACTGATATACCCTCGAAGTATGGTTTACTGTTATCTATATCTTGGGGAGCCAAGCTCAAGGGATCCCTTCAGCTGGATATGACCTATGCCACAGTCCCTGTTTTTGGTGGATAGTTCACACGGTTATACAGAGAAACACGTTTGGGATATACGGTAAGTGATCCACAGAATCCTAACAATTACCCATTTTACATCACCGATTAAGACCTAGGAAATTGTATTATGTCCTTTGACGATACTAAATAAAGTTGTGTAGAAGAAGGTGACATCAATGAAATCGGAACCGAAAAGACAGCTAAAAATATGATCAACACTGGAACTTGGAATTTTTTCTTTGATGGACCTTCATCGTGTGAAGGAGTGGGTGTGGGAGTGCTTTTCGTAGCACCTAAAAATGAATTCGTCGTCCCTTTCTCGTACAGGCTACAATGGGACATAGACTGCACAAACAACGTTTGCAAATATGAAGCTCTAGTCCTGGGTCTGGAAGCTGCCAAGAAGCTGAACATAAGGAACTTAGAGGTCTATGGAGATGCTAAACTAATTGTGAAGCAGGTAAATCGGAAATATCAAGCCAAGCACCAAAGACTAAGGTCTTATAGAAATTGTGCCTGGTATCTAATGGAAAATTTATTTTCATCGGTAAAGGTTCATTTCATCCCACGAGCCAAAAACCAACAAGTCGATTCACTGGACAAAGCAGCTTCGACTTTCGTACCCCCTACCGCTTTCAAATTAAAGTACCACATAGAGGTAAGGCATAGACCATCCATACCAAACAACATACAACACTAGCAGTTCTTCAAGGATGATGAATAGATCAGAAAGTTCTTGGAAATGGTGGGTGATTTCTCCAAGACCCACATTGACCAGGAGAACCAAAACAATCATACCTAGATTATGCAGGAAGAGGAGGAGCCCCAGGAGTTCCGAGAAAAAATTGCAAATCACCGCCTATTAGTTTTAAAAAGTAATCAGATCCCTAAGGGCCTGATACCTCTGGAAAGGTTGTTTGATCAAAAATACATGCCTCTAAAGTCCACCTTGCAGCCCCAACCAGAGGAGGTCGAAAACTATGATGTGGGCACCACCAAAGAGCCTAGAATAGTAAATTTATCAAAGTACCTTCCTCCTGAGATAAAAAGAAAGTATAAGGACTTACTCGGGCGGTATAAAGATGTCTTTGCATGGTCTTACAATGAGCTCAGAACCTATGATACCTCTGTAATTGAGCACAAGATACCTTTGAAACCTGGTGTTAATCCCTTTAGACAAAAGCTTAGACAAATCAACCCCATTTTACTGCCTGTGGTCGAAAGAGAAGTGAAAGTTGTTAGACGCAAAAATTATTATACCTTTCATGTACTATGACTGGGTGGCGAACTTAGTCCCGATTAGGAAGAAAAGCGCGGGGAGATCAGGTTGTGCATAGAATTTAGAAATATAAAAAAGTCCTCCCTCAAAGATAATTATCTTCTACCCAAAATGGATCATGTTTTGGAAAAAGTAGTTGAGGCAAATAGGATGTCGATGATCGATGGGTTTTCCAGTTATAATCAAATTGCCGTCAACGAGCATGGTAAAGAAAAAATAGCTTTCACCACCCCTTGGGGCACATTTATGTATGACAAAATGCCTTTTGGTCTGATGAATGCAGGTTCTACCTTCCAGCGTACTATGGACATCACCTTCATCGGTGAAAAAGATAAATTTGTGGTTATCTACCTCGACGACCTAACTATCTTCTCCAAATCTAACGAAGACCATCTACTGCACCTGAAGAAAATGTTTGAAAAATGTCAAAAATTTGGTTTGTCTTTAAACCCCAAGAAGTCTCACTTCATGATGTAAGAAGGTAAACTCTTGGGCCACATTGTGTCCCGGGACGGAATCAAAATTGACCCTAAAAGGGTGGAAGCTATAGACACCATAAATATTCCTAGGAATATCAAAGAAATTCAGTCATTTTTAAGAAAAATAAATTTTTTGAGAAGATTTATTCCAAACTTTCTTGTGATCATGAAATTGATCACAGATATGCTCAAGAAGAACAACGAAGTAAAATGGATGGTGAAGGCTAAAGTGTCGTTTGCACACATCAATAAATTTATCAGCGAAGTGCCCGTATTAGCAAGCCTTGATTACCTAAAGGATTTCCTGATTTTCTCATTTGCCTCCGAACACACAGTGGCAGCAGTACTCCTCTAGAAGAATGAAGAGGGTTTCAAGCAACCAATAGCCTTATTTAGTAAAAGTCTTAGAGATGTTGAACTGAGATATGATATAATGGAGAAACAAGTGTATGCTATGGTTAAGGCTTTGAAGGATTTTATAACTTACATGCTACACTCCAAGGTAATCGCATATGTTCCCACCAGTTATGTGAAGGATATATTGGTCCAACCTGACAGTGATGGGAAGAGGGGTCAGTGACTCGCTAGAATTCAAGAGTTTGAACTAGAGGTAAAACTGATGAAACTAATAAAGGGACAAGGTCTGGCTAAGCTCTTGGCGAAATCAAATTTTGGAGCGCTCTGAATAAATAACCTGCAAGGATATGAGGGACAAGGGGACATAAACGAGCCCGACGACCAAATAGCGATCGCCAGAATTGAAGAGAAGTTTGTCTTATCAGATTGGTATAAATATATAGTGTCCTACCTACTGACCCTAAAATGCCCTAGCGATCTATCTCCAGCTAAGGACAGGATACTGAAGTTGCATTCGGTGAAGTACTGCATATCCAAAAGTCAACTATATTGGAAGGACCCCTTAGGTTTCCTACTGGTTTGTTTGGTAGAAGCAGAAACAGTGGGGGTCATAAGAGAATTCCACGAAGGTGTGTGCGGAGGGCACCACGCCTGGAGGGAAACAGCGTATAAAATTTTGAGGGCAGGATATTATTGGCCTAAACTTTTCTCATATGTCAACATCAAAGTCAGATCCTACAACCCTTGTCAATTGTTTGCAGGAAAACAAAAGATCCCAGTGCTACCTCTAGTTCCTGTCAAAACCGAAGCCCCTTTTCAACAATGGGGGTTAGATTCTATAGGAGAAATCAACCCACATTCTAGCGCTCAACACAAATGGATCCTCATCGCCACAGATTATTTCACCAAATGGGTGGAGGCTATTCCCACTAGGAAGGTGACCGATTCGATGGTGATAGATTTCCTCGAAGAGAACATATTGTCCAGATTTGGTTGTCCCCAAAAAATAGTGATGGATAATGCCCAAGCTTTCAAGTCTATGGAAATGGTCATCTTTTGCCAAAAATATAACATCGTATTGGGCCACTCCACAGCATATTACCCTCAAGGTAATGGGTTAGCCAAATCATCAAATAAGATTTTGATTACCATAATTAAGAAGGTATTGAGAAAAAACAAAAGATATTGGCATGTACACTTAAAATACGCCTTATGGGAAAATCGGATAGGTACGAAGAAATCCATTGGTACTTCTCCTTTTCAAATGGTGTACGGGACTGATGTGGTTTTACCTATAAATTTGGTGCTCCTTGTAATGAATATCTGGCAAGATGAGAGAGAAGAGTCAAACCATGTCACTAGAAGAATAAATCATTTGATCGAGGTCCAACAACACAGGACCAAGGTAGACACAAGGATGTAGAAATACCAGGACAACATGAAAGCATTGTTCGATCGTAAAGCCAAAAACAAGGATTTCCTCCCTGGCGATTTGGTTTTGAAATGGGATGCCAGGAGGGAAGATTTGGAAAAACATGGTAAATTTGATCATATCTGGTATGGACCATTCAAAGTCTCATATTCTAAAGGGAAGAATTCATTTCTATTAGAGAATTTGGATGGTGTGACTCTCAGCGCCCCTGTCAATGGGCGTTATTTAAAGAACTATATGCAATAAATCAGTTCCAAACCTCCATTGTATATACCGGTTTGTTTTCTCTTTTCTTTTCATAAATTTTTTTGGTAAGTTCACTTTCATCTTGAATAAAATAGGTTGTTGATTTCCTAGAAGTAGAGACATAATTTTTGACACCCAGAATCCCATAAATCCTGAAGACCTGATACTCTTCATGTTGTTTCATACATGCCTTCGAATTACAACCCAAACTGTGAAAGGAGAAAGGGATGGTCAGGTATCTGGAAATCGACCCACCTGAAACAGGTGATAAAGATTTTTTTTTCAAGAAGAAGATGAAGTGGTAAGGCAAAGAGATGAATTTCCGGAGTATCTGGGTTTTCAAATGAATATCAATTAAACACAGTAGTAGTCTCACAAGTATGATGTGTTCTCCTGTCAGGATTGCATGATAACATCCGGTTTTTTGGGGGCCCATGGCCTACTCACTTTCCCTTTTTTCACCCTTGGCCCTTTCTCCTTAAGCTCTGACACCTGCCCATACCATCCACAGAGGAAAAGAGTTTTTGCTTCCATTTGGGAAACTGGCGAGCGTCTCCGGAAGTAAACTGGTCTTCACAACTTCTCGGTCCCCTGTTGAACAAGGCCATGCGTGGGTGGACCTTAAATCTATTAAGTCTTTAAATAGTTTTAAAATGGTTAAGTATTGCTCAAAAGAAGGCCCCTGGAAATGAATTCCCCCCTTTTTTTTCCTATGAGCTAGGGCGTTGTGAAGGTTAAGAGAAAGTTGGTCCAGAGCACTCAAAGCAAGTTGACAGGCCTCTGTTGGGAATTTTACACAGATATCACCCCTGGTATTACTTATACAATTTGATTGCCCCCACTTCAGTTTATAAAAAATAAAATATAAGATAGATGGTGAAAGGAAATTCATAATTGATTTCCCCCATCTAGTCCAAAGAGATGATGAAAGGAAATTCATAAAATGATCACCCTCATCTCAGCATTTAAATTCATAATTACCCTTTGAAGTGGTGAAAGGAAATTCAATAAAGGGGACCAGATAACTTCACCGGGGTACTAAACAGGCTAGCTTGCAGTGAAGCAATGTCTAAATATATCTGTAAGGTTGTCATACATAAATCATACTATGCTCTAGTAATCATCTTTCTAGAAACTGGATCTACACCTCAGGTTTGTTGCAAGTCCCCCTGATCAAAAGCATGAGTTATACTTCGTTTTGATGCAAACCAAAACCCACAGGACCTGTTGAATTTCCTAAGATCTATTTGGACCACCTTGAGCAAACCTGTTTTCAGTGTCGAGGAAGGGAAAGTTATCGTGGACTGCTGCTGAGCTTAGAAAGTGTTTTGGGTTTGAAAGCTTTCCAGAATTCAATTTGGAACCTCAAGGTTCTCTCTGTATCCTTTTTCCCAACCAGTTTCTCAGAAGTGAACTGATGACTCCATTTATCCATACAGACACTCGGTCTACTATTCTTCTCATCCTGCGAGGAGAATAGAACCCTAGTTGGAGCCTATGTTGGAGCCACCATCTTCTAAGTAAGTGAGGTGTTATATTTAAAACCCAGAAAGCTAGTTTTGGGAGTTTGCTTATTTTGCGACGTTTCCCACTGTCCTTACTATCCCGACACGCGAAGTGGTGATAACGATTTTAAAAGTTTACCTAGGTTAGTGTCAGGAGTAAATCACTTTAAACCTTAGTTAAGCATTGTCGGGATTTTGTGACTCGGCGATCGCTCTCCCAAAAAGAAATACTTTCATAGCTCCGAGTCGCGAAGTCACGATATTCATTAATTAAGCGTGGATTAATTAAGAGCTTAAGTCAGATCACGAATAATTAACTAAATTGCATCATCGCGATTTTGGGTCTTGGGGGCTCAAAGGCTAGGAGGGAAATCTTCTGATACGGCAAACGCCGAAAAGGGGGGATTAAAGACTAAAACACACTTAATTAAAGGAGCTAAACTGGATTAATTGACACATTAAGCAACCTTTAACATGCATTGTCTATGGAGTAAGTTTTAAATGTTTTTGCGTTTGTTCATGTTATGACTCGTCAAACATTTATGGCATTTATTTAAACTGCAGCGAGGTGACATATAGTAGGATCTTGTTTTTACTTCTAAATATTTCTATTAAGTGATTTGACCGTTCTGTTCACAAGGACACCAGGGGTTTAAATGACCAAGATAGAGAGTTTTTCCTTCATTTTTTCAGTTCTCATTTCTATTTGCGCACAAAGCCATTTTACCAGGTTAACCATTGTTTGTGATTTTCAAATCTTTTTGACAAGTGGTCCAGTTGTAGGTTTCACTATCACGGCTCCATGAAAAACACCCAAGTCAGTTGTCGAGAGTTCAGGTGAGGGTTCAGACATTGTTTTCGATACCTCACCCCGAAGTATTAATTCTATCAAGACATGGTCATATGTTTCCAACATCCTGCAATCCGAGTCGATAAATTGTTTGGATGATTCTAGTGACAACGAGAAGGATGATTTATCAACCAAATACAAAATCATCGCTCAAGCAGAGATGCACAAAATAGCGGTGAGGCCCCAGCTTCTTCCCTATTGTGATATGATCAGGTGGGCGCTAGACCATGTGGACATCCCGACCAGGACGATTATCAGCGAACAGAAGGTGACGATTGGTACCTTCAGGCCAGAACATTTGCGGGAAATGTATAAAATGTCACCCACGTCGAACCTTACTCACAATGTTGAATTCCTAGAAGGTTTCAAGAAGAATGAGTGCGAGCAGTATGCAAAAATTTTATCTGATCTGATCAAAGATTGGGTCTCACACCCCGCGAAATTCAGTGTTGACACCAACTAGATCTATTCAATCTCTTCCTTGGATCCATAGTTCAAGTACATAGCGATGATGACCTGCAGGTTGTATGGGAAGGAAGACACTACCCATTTTTTCCTCTCATCTGTGCCACTCATTCATACAGTTGCTGAGGTTTTCTCCTTCGACTGGGCTAAACTGTTGTCCGACGGTCTGACCAGTCGAATTACTGAATATCGAGCACAGAAGGTGAGTAAGAAAGAAGCTTCGTTCTTTATGTCTGCTTACATCATGGATGTCATCTTCTTCATCAAACCCTTCCCACTAATGAACTGGAGCTAGGATCCATCTAATACAGAGCCTATTCATGTCTACCACTCAAAGCTTTAGGAGGATAAGGCCAAAGAATTCATCTACGAGATCTTCAACTGGGTAATGGTGACATTGCATGTCGCCATATTTGGCCAGCCGCCTCCTAGGATGTTAGATAGCGTCGCGACCAACCTAAGCAGCATGAAAGATTGGTAATTCTTGTATATCAGGGTTTTCGGCACCTCTGCCCCTCCACATGCTCTCCCGCTATTCCTTCCAGATAAGATATTGTGTCGTGAGATCGCCAGACAGACTGTGCTCAGTGGAATAAGCAAAGAGCTCAAAGGAGTATCAAAAAATATATGGTCACCCTTCCCTATTCATATTGGTGTGTATTCCTTGTTAGATTTTGGCCACGTCAAAGCTGAGGCTACGACTTTAGAAGAAATGAAGCTGGTGGATATTGAGTTCAAGAAGCATGACCCTAGCAAGGTTGTGAGAAATCACCTGGCGAGTTGTGGCCTGAAGAGATATGAACACGAGGATTCCCATCATGATGAAATATTATGGGGCATGAAGTCCTTCTCTGAAGTCCTAAGTCAGATTCAAGCCCTACCACCCAGAGATATGGCCGAATTTTTGAAATTCCAGGAGCACCGACGGAGTTGTCTCCCCTAGATTTTACAAGGTGAAGCCCCAAAGCTTCCAGTTACAAAGAAGACAAAAGCCAAAGGTGTAAAGGACTCGAGTCCTAGCAGGGAGAAGAACCAAGGGAAAACAGGGGAGGCTAGAACATCAGATCAAGAAGCTGAAGTCCCCCACAAGCAGGAAGGAAACCTCGAAAAGGGTATGCCAGGCAAGCAGGCCCAAGGCCAAGCAAAGATACCCTCGTAGGGATCGGGTGACTCACTGTCTCTCATGTCAAACAAGTCGGTCACAAAGGTCACCCCAAAACAACCATCCAAGGAAATCAACATTTGGATTGCTATTATCACACCCTTACAGTTCACAAAGGAGAATCCTGATGCGGGGTGGATTTTCAATGAAGAACTGACACCCATTTCTGTAGAGGAGTTGTCTCCTAACGAATTTTTCTTTGACAAAAAAAAGAAAGGTCGTGGTGAGGCAAGAATTATATCAAAAAAAGGGTGTAATGGCTAAAGAGTTTAAAATCATGACAGATGGGAAGGTCGCGAAAGATGAAGAATTCATAGAGGAGATAGCTAGGACACTAGGGGCTTATCCTACATCCAATCAGTACTCATTTGGGACTTTGAAGGCCCAGTTGAAATGAAAGAACCTCTTGATCAGTAAATTGGAAGGTAAAGTGGCTATTGTTGAAGTGAATGTCAGGGACGAGGTGATCAAGAGCCTTGAGGAAGCCCGCATAGCCAACCTGTGTGAGATCGAGAAGCTTAGGTCTGACCTCAAGCAGGTGCGCTAGTCAGCGCAAATTAGCCAAACAAAGGTAAGCCAGCAGGGGCAACAAATTATAGAGTTGCAATTGAAATTGGATGTGGCCGAGAACCAGGTTTTAGAAATAAAAGTTTTCAGATCCCAGGCCGTCGAAATCTGACATAAGGTATTAGCAGTGCAACAAAACCTGCTTGTAAAAGTAGGAACCATTCAAAACCATTTCCAGATGATAGATCAAGTATTAGAAAATATTTCTTCGAGAGAAAGAGAAGTCGGGGAAGCACGGGTTGCTTCCAAGACGTTGTTATAACTACGACGAAGATAGAGACGGTCGACAGCTCCAAATTATCCATTGCAGAACAAACCAGAGGAAATATTTTGTTGAAGGTCTGGGAGCAGAATATATCAGAAAGCAAAGGGAGAGCTAATGAAGTGAAGAATTCTTGTGAGCAAACGTTCTCTTTGATAAGTAAAATTTTTCTAGACCTTAATAAGGAAAGCAGTGCTGGGATGCTGGGCAAAATCAATATAGTTAAACATCTGTTGGACATCAAAGAAAACATGGAGAAGGAACAAGTGGAGATATCCCAGATAAGACAAGTTGATATGGCCCAAGTGGACAAATGGCTAGTACAGCCAAGTTTACAATTATGCTCCATCATCACGGAGGACCGACAAGTAGGAAAACATTTGCCACAGCTGGCGAAGAGTTGTTACACCTTTGAAGCAAACAACCAAGTAGAGCCTTCCAGGTTGATAGCCTAGTTGGTGGAGAGGTGTGTCATTTGCATCGAGCAGGCAAAGGGGTAGGTTTCTGGTGCTAAATAATGACAGATGTCAACTTGTTCTATTTCTAGATCCCGGAGGACAGGGAAAGGAAGGTGCTCCTCCCTTACTAGGGAAGGCAAAGAGGAGGAGATGAAACGCTCCAATTTTCCATTTGTAACTGACAATTTTCTAGAACGATCAAAATTCTAGAGGTTCAAAAGTTTGTTTAAATAGAAGAAAGATTGTAATCGAAGGGGCTTTTTTCCATGAGTATATTGTAATAGAGAAAGTTCTCTTAAGCCAGGATTAATACAAAGTGAATTGAAGACTCCATATTTCGTCAAGATTGAGTTATGTGTTTTTCCTCTGTATTTCATGCTTCATGTCATTTTTACATATATGTCTTTGATGAATGATTTAGTTGCAATTTAGTATAACTTCTACTGTGGTGATCAGGTTCTAGATATCTAGTTATTTACAATTTTTCCTCTAGATCGGCTACTAGCGGGTACAAGACCTGTGAATTATTTATATCTCTACATTATATGCTTTCATCAAGGTATTCCTGTCTTTTCTTCCTCTTCCATAGCATGGGATTCCTCTGAAATTGATGCCCCACATTGTTGACAGCTCTATGTTTTCACACTCAGTTTCAAGATTTTAAACTCAGTTACGAAAAACGACCTTCGTTTTCGTTAAACCCTTCGATTGGCTTCACTGAATTTTCCTTGTATAATCTAAAGTTGAGATAAGCATTTTAAAGAATCCACCTTCTTTAAAATATATGTTCTCCCCATGACTATACCTGTCATAAGACAACCCAACATTGAACTCAGTCTATCAGATCAAACCAGCATCACTTTAAATCTTTTCCATACCATACTCAAGACCGCCACCACCCAGACAGAGCTCGAACGTTCATGGGCACCATCGAGCAGGATATCAACATTCAAGAATATTTGGAAGATAGACAAAGACAACTCGGAGGTCGGCCATAGCTTCATCCCCCCAAGTTGTTTTTTTTTCCTTCCTTTTCTTTTACTCTTTTTAGATGCTTAGACTCTACACTTTATAGCCTTAAGTGTAGACTCAGGAACAACATACCCTTTGTTTTGATGAATAGAATTTGTGCAAGCTACCACAGAGTCAGATAACCAAGAAAAGGAAGGAAAATAAGGCTAAGCGGAAAAGCATGCAACAAAAAGGTGTTGGAACAGAAAACGGTTGGAGGCCAGCGTACAATCAGTTTTGGGAGGAGCAGTTGAAACAGAATCAATAAAAGAAGAGATATCACAAGCTCTGAATTATCAAGAAAGGATTGTATATTAATCGGGTTGTAAAATGAGAGTAGAGCAGTAAGAACTGGATTTTGAGCCATATGTGGAATGTAAGGAGAACTGGTCTTGTATTACCATAGAGGTAGTAAGGGGAAGGGACTAGAGAGAGTACGCTCTGGTCTGGTACTATTTTGAGATGTACTCGTTGGTCCTATCTAGTATGAATTTGTATATGACTAATATAAGTTGCATGTGTATTTTGAGTAATGCCTATGGTATAATAAAATGATGATGGAGATCAAATTTTAAAAGAAGACCCTTGTCTATGATTTTTTCT
>SNQJ01S0048598.1:47830-67601 GCA_010110895.2 Picea sitchensis
GTCGAGGACTGTACATTATTTGAAGGTGTATAGTCTTCATGGGGTATAAACACAACTGAAAACAAAGACCTATGAACCAGGAAGATAATCAATATCCACAACCAATAAAAAAATAGCCACTAAATGTGACCTCTAAAAAAATGACAGCTCTGGAGAGTTCTCATTAAGTTGGTATCTTTTTTTTTTTCTTTATTGCTTCAACCCTTTTTGGATTTTGATTTTGATTTTTCTAAGTACTTTTGTTAGGTATGCATTCATTGCATAGGACTTGGTCTGATAGATTCTTAGTGAGGGGGTAGATCTCATGCTTCACTTTATTTCTTGGTTTTTAGACATCGATTTTCTTCTTTGTTTCTTCAGTTTGCATTTTGAATTAGGGATTTTTCTCTTTCTATATCATTTTTTATATAAAGATGCATCAAGCTCGAGCATTCAACCTCCTTCTTCTCATGGGATTATGAAGCTTGCACCTTTTTGGGATACATGTCACAATCAACCCAAAGGTAAGGACAAATGGAATATGTTATGTATGGTAAGGGATATGGACACGTTAACCCTATTAAGGCCCTACAATAATACAACTTTTCCTAAGAGTGACAATACTTGACTAGGATATGATCATGACCACCAAGTTGAAACAAGGAAAAAATTATAAATTGAAAGAATCATGATTCATTATCGAATTCAACCCATAATCACCATTTTAGTGCCCAAAACACTGATATTATCACTTGATATGAAGTGTCAAAAAAATGTACCCCAATGTGTAATGCACCATGTCATATGATGTAAGTGAGTTGAACATGTAATGGAAGGAATTTGTGGGAAACTATATGTGGAGAGGTTGAAATTTATCATCGAAACTGTTGTTTGCAACGTGGATCATGGAGAAAAAATCTCCTCCAGTTACCCCTAGAAGTGAGGGGGTGACATTTGGCTCCAACATGGAGACATGAGCTCACCATAGAGTGCATGAGAACCTCAATACATCTCTAGAACTCCAAGACCTACATGTTTCATCAATACCTAAAAATCCTGCTATATTCTAGCATAAAACTATTAGTAAAGATGAGTAGGGGGGTACATTTCCCTTGGTAAATGAAAGGTAAAAATAAAGGTAGTAAAACCATAACATCAAATTGTTTTCCTATATATATATATATATGATCAAGAAATAAGTGAAATCAAGTAGATGAGAAAACACAATCAATATGCTTGAAAAGAAACACACAAAATGACCTACAACTATCCTAAACTAAAATAAGGTTAACAAAATCAAGTGTTGATTGAAAAATATGGAGTGACAAGTTTCCCATTAATAGGAAAAGTTAACTTCTCTCCATTGGGGATGACTAAGTAAAATGAGTTCCTCTCATCCTTTATTTCAATTCTATAAGGAGAAATCTGTAGACTACCAAACTTCTTACGAATACTTGGCTCCTATTTTCTCTCATCCCACATGAGTACAATATCTCCTTCTACAAGTTATATTTGTCTTGGTTTATGATCAAATGTTGGACCCTGTTGGAGCCGCCTTCTTCTAAGTAATTGAGGTGTTATATTTAAAACCTAGAAAGCTAGTTTCTGGAGTTCGCTTATTTCGCGACGTTTCCTACTATCCTTACTATCCCGACACATGAAGTGGCGATAACGGTTTTAAAAGTTTACCCAGGTTAGTATCAGGAGTAAATCACTTTAAACATTAGTTAAGCACTGTCGGGATTTCATGACTCAGCGATCGCTCTCCCAAAAATAAATACCTTCGTAGCTCTGAGTCGTGAAGTCGCGATATTCATTAATTAAGAGTGGATTAATTAATAGCTTAAGTCAGATCACGAATAATTAACTAAATCGCATCATCGCGATTTCAGGTCTTGGGGATCAAAGGCTAGGAGGGAAATATTCCGATACAATGAATGCCAAAAAGGGGGGATTAAAGACTAAAACACACTTAATTAAAGGAGCTAAACTGGATTAATTGACACATTAAGCAACCTTTAACACGCACCGTCGACGGAGTAAGTTTTAAATGTTTTTGCGTTTGTTCATTTTATGACTCGTCAAACATTTATGGCATTTATTTGAACTGTGGTGAGGTGACAGATAGTAGGATCTCATTTTTACTTTTAAATCTTTATGTTAAGCGATTTGACCATTCTGTTCGCAAGGACACCAAGGGTTTAAATGACCAAGATAGAGATTTTTTCCTTCATTGTTTCAGTTCTCATTTCTATTTGCACGCAGATCCATTTTACCAGGTTAACCGTTGTTTTTGATTTTAAAATCTTTTCGACAGGTGGTCTAGTTGCAGGTTTCACTATCATGGCTCCATGAAAAACACCCAAGTCAGTTTCCGAGAGTTCAGGTCAGGGTTCAGACATTGTTTCTGATACCTTTCCCTGAAGTATTAATTTTATCAATACATGGTCATACATTTCCAACATCCTACAATCTGAGTCGATAAACTGTTCGGATGATTCTAGCGACAACGAGAAGGATGATTTATCAACCAAATACAAAATCGTCACTCAAGCAGAGATGCACAAAATAGCGACGAGGCACCAGCTTCTTCCCTATTGTGATATGATTAGGTGGGCGCTAGACCATGTGGACATCCTGACCAAGATGATTATCAGTGAACAGAAGGTGACGATTGGTACCTTCAGGCCAGAACATTTGTGGGCAATGTATAAACTATCACCCACACTGAACCTTACTCACAATGTTGAATTCCTAGAAGGTTTCAAAAAGAAGGAGTGCGAGCAATATCCAAAAATTTTGTCCGATCTGATTAAAGATTGGGTCTCACACCCCATGAAATTCAGGGCTGACACCAATGGGATCTATTCAATCTTTTCATTGGAGCCACAGTTCAAGTACATAGCGATGATGACTTGTAGGTTGTATGGGAAGGAATACACTACCCATGTTTTCCTCCCATGGGTGCCACTCATTCATATAGTCGCTGAGGGTTTCTCCTTCGACTGGGCTAAACTGTTGTCTGACAGTCTGACCAGTCGAATTACTGAATATCAAGCACATAAGGCGAGTAAGAAAGTAGCTTCATTCTTTATGCCTGCTTACATCATGGATGCCATCTACTTCATGACACCCTTCCCACTAATGAACTGGAGTTGGGCTCCATCTAATACAGAGCCTATTCATGTCTACCACTCGAAGCTTTGGGAGGATAAGGCCAAAGAATTCATCTACGAGATCTTCAACTGGGTAATGGTGCCATTGCATGTCTCCATCTTTGGCTAGACACCTCCCAGGATGTCAGATAGCATCGCGACCAACCTAAGAAGCATGGTAGATTGGTATCTAGAGGCAAAATTTTCATATATCAGGGTTTTTAGCACCTCTGTCCCTCCATATGCTCTCCTGCTATTCCTACCAGATAAGTTATTGTGTCGTGAGATCATCAAACAAACTGTGCTCGACGGAATAAGAAAAGATATTAAAAGAGTATCAAAAAAGGTATGGTTTCCCTTCCCTATTCATATTGGTGCATATTCCTTGTTATATTTTTGCCATGCCAAAGCTGAGGCTATGGCTTTAGAAGAAATGAAGCAGGTGGATATTGAGTTCAAGAAGCACGACCCTAGAAAGTTTGTGATAAATCACCTGGAGAGTTGCGGCATGAAGAGATATGAACATGAGGATTCCCCTCATGATGAAATATTCTGGGGTGTGAGGTCCTTCTCTGAAGTCCTAAGTCAGATTCATGCCCTGTCACTCGAAGATATGGCCGAATTTTTGAAATTCCAGGAGAATCGACGGAGATGTCTCACCCATATTTTACAGGGTGAAGCCGCAAAGCTTCCAGTTACAAAGAAAATGGAAGCCAAAGGTGAAAAGGAATCGATTCCTAGTGGGGAGAAGAACCAAGGGAAAATAGGGGAGGTTGGAACCTCAAAGAAAGGAGCCGAAGTCCCCCACAAGCAGGAAGGAAACCCTGAAAAGGGTACGCCAGGCAAGCAGGCCCAAGGCCAAGCAGAGATACCCTCGCAAGGATTGGGTGACTCTATGTCACTCATGTCAAAAAAGCCGGTCACAGAGGTCACCCCAAAACAACCATCCAAGGAAATTGGCAGTCCAATTACTATTATCACACCCTTACAGTTCACAAAGGGGAATCCTGATGTAGGGTGGATTTTCAATGAAGAAATGACACCCATTTCTATAGAGGATCTGCCTCCTAACGAATTTTTCTTTGACAAAAAAAGAAAGGTCGTGGTCAGGCAAGCATTATATCAAATAGAGGGCGTAATGGATAAAAAATTTAAAATCATGACAGATGGGAAGGTCGTGAAAGAGGAATAATTCATAGAGGAGATAGTCGGGACACCAAGGGCTTATGTTACATCCAATCAATACTCAGTTGGGACTTTGAAGGCCCAGTTGAAATGAAACAACCTTCTGATTAGTAAATTGGAAGGTAAAGTGGCTACTGCTGAAGTGAATGTCAGGGATGAGGTGAGAAAGAGCCTTGAGGAATCCCAAATAGCCGACCTGCATGAGATCGAGAAGCTCAGATCCAACCTCAAGCAGGTGCGCCAGTTGACGCAAATTATCCAAACACGGGTAAGCCAGCAGGGGAAACAAATTATAGAGTTGCAATCGAAATTGGATGTGGCCGAGAACCAGGTTTTAGATATAAAAGTGTTCAGATCCCAGGCCATCGAAATCCGACATAATGTATTAATGGCTCAACAAAACCTACTTGTAAAAGTAGGAACCATTCAAAACCATTTCTAGATGATAGATCAAGTATTAGAAAATATTTCTTCGATAGAAAGAGAAGTCGGGGCAGCACAGGTCACTTTCCAAGATGTTGTTATAGCTACGGCAAAGATAGAGACGGTCGGTAGCTCCAAATTATCCATCGCAGAACAAACCAAAGGAAATATTATGTTGAAGGTATGGGAGCAGAATATATCAGAAAGAAAAGGGAGAGCTAATGAAGTGAAGAATTCTTGTGAGGAAATGTTCTCTTTGATAAGTAAAATTTTGCTAGACCTTGATAAGGAAAGCAGTGTTGGGATGCTGGGAAAAATCAATATAGCTAAACATTTATTGGACATCAAATAAAACATGGAGAAGGAACAAGTGGAGATATCCTAGATAAGACAAGTTGATATGGCCCAAGTGGACAAATGGCTAGTACAACCAAGTTTACAATTATGCTCCATCATCACAGAGGACCGACAAGTAGGAAAACGTTTGCCATAGCTGGCGAAGAGTTGTTACACCTTTGAAGCAAGCAACCAAGAAGAGCCTTCCAGGTTGATAGCCCAGTTGGTGGAGAGGTGAGTCATTTGCATCGAGCAGGTGAAGGGGTAGGTTTCTGGTGCTAAATAATGACAGATGTCAACTTGTTTTATTTCTAGAGCCCGAACGACAAGGAAAGGAAGGTGCTCCACCCTTACTAGGGAAGGCAAAGAGGAGGAGATGAAACGCTCCAATTTTCCGTTTGTAACTGACAATTTTCTAGAACGATCGGAATTCTAGAGGTTCGGAAGTTTGTTTAAATAGAAGAAAGATTGTAATAGAAGGGGCTTTTTTCCATGATTAGATTGTAATAGAGAAAGTTCTCTTAAGCCAGGATTAATACAAAGTGAATTGAAGACTCCATATTTCGTCAAGATTGAGTTATGTGTTTTCCTCTGTATTTCATGCTTCATGTCATTTTTACATATATGTCTTTGATGAATGCTTTAGTTTCAATTTAGTATAACTTCTATTGTGGTGATCAGGTTCTAGATATCTAGTTATTTATAGTTTTTCCTCTTTATCGGCTACTAGCGGGTACAAGACCTGTGAATTATTTAGATCTCTACATTATATGCTTTCATCAAGGTATTCCTATCTTTTCTTCCTCTGCCATAGTGTGGGATTCCTCTGAAATTGATACCCCACATTGTTGACATCTCTATGTTTTCACACTCGGTTTCAAGATTTTAAACTCAGTTACGAAAAACGGCCTTCGTTTTCATTAAACCCTTCGATTGGCTTCACTAAATTTTCCCTGTATAATATAAAGTTGAGATAAGCATTTTAAAGCATCCACCTTCTTTAAAAGCTCTGTTCTCCCCATGATTGTACCCATAATAAGACAACCCAACATCGAACTCGGTCTATCGGATCAAACCAACATCACTTTAAATATTTTCCATACCATACTCAAGACCCCCACCACTCGGACAGAGATCAAACATTCATGGGCCGCCATCGAGCGGGATATCAACATTCAAGAATATTTGGAAGCTAGAAAAAGACAAATCAGAGGTCGTCCATAGCTTCATCCCCCCAAGTTTTTTTTTTCTCCCTTCCTTTTCTTTCACTCTTTTTAGATGCTTAGACTCTACACTTTATAGCCTTAAGTGTAGACTCAGGAACAACATATTTCTAGCGTCATTACCGGGGACGGAGAATCATAGTCACTTTCCCCTGAGAAAACGACATTTTTGAGTTTCATTTTTTGATAGTGAACAAAGAGAGAACACCTTGTTAAGGCTAAACCTTCACCATTCACTTGGCGACTCCACTCTTAAGTAAGTTGGTATCCTTTCGGAAGAACACCAGACAAAACCCAGATGCCAAACAGATAGTGCCAGTTTCGACCCTGAAAAAATACTAAGACCAAGAGGTCTTTTTAAACAAAACATGGTTGCATATCAACCCAAGTCCAATCAGTCTGAAGATAAGACCTCTTTCGAACCTTCATCCTCACGATAAATTCCTCTCAGGAAAATATCAGACAGTGTCATCAAAACTGAGATCTCTCCGACTACCTCTTACATTATGAGGGGCGACACGCCTACCTCAAATCTCATCCCTATCGATATCCCATCGACTCTCAATATAAACCCCTCCGTCACTTAAGGCCTGGAAGAATTTTCCACGTACACAGATTCGACACCAGTGGGTTCTCCCATTTACATATCCTGCAAGTCAGAGGAGCCGAGTCCACGTATGCCTTCTTCTCCTTTTTCATCTTTCACCTCCCCTGGTAAAAAGTTTCTCAATTTCTCCCTTTTCCACCCCAAAGAATCCAGAGAGTCGCTTTACATCTTCGCCAACCCTCTTTATAACGCACCGATTTCCTCTCCTAGGTTATCCATGGCCGCCACTGGAGGAGGAGAAGGGGGAATAGGAGGTCAAGGCTAGCAACCACCTCCCAGGGTTTTCACCAAAGTAGCCACTAGATACACCCCCTTGGTCCTTCCCGTACTTCTCCATGATTTACCTGAAAACTATATGAAAAACTTACCCAAGTTCACAGGAGAAGGGGATCTAACTGCAGCCAAGCATATCAATTTTATTGATCAATTCACTGATATTCTAGGTCTCGAGCATGAGGATGTGTATTCCTGATTGTTTGTCCAAAGCTTCAAAGGACAGGTAAGAACTTGGTTTTGGAGCCTACCCCTAGGTTCAATCATATCCTACGATGCGCTAGAAGACCTCTTTCTCAAACAATGGGGCGAAAGAAAGAATCATTTATACTATTTGACCAAGTTCGAGTCTTTAAAGAAAAAGGGATCTGAAACTGTTATGGAATTTATCCAAAGGTTTAACAAGTTGTATAATAAGATCCCTGTTGAAGTTAAACCATCTCAACCTGCCGCCAAAGTAACTTTTGCAAGAGATTTTCAACCCGATTTTGCTCTACTATTAAGAGAAATGAGAGGGGCCGACCTAACCCGAATGCAGGATGACATTGTGGAAATTGAGTCAAACATGATGGCTTCGAGTAAATTAAAAATGAAAATTGAGACGGGAAACAGGGAAACTGGATGTCTCAGAGAACAAGAAAGTCCCTCTAGATCTGGAAGATCCTCAAATGACAAAATGGATGACATGGCTAGGATAATAAAAGAACTATCAAACAAAATCTCGAGAATGGAGCTAGATCAATTCAAAGTTGATCAATTCATTAAGAGAGAATTTAGGAGAAATCCCAATCCTCAGTTCCAACCAAGACAAATTAAAAATGAAGACCAAAAGATCCAAGCACCTCTAAAAAATGAAAATTTTATAGGGGGAAATGATATGCAAGAGTTTGAAGACTTGGAAGAAGGCGTAAACAACTTAGGCGATGACTGTGTACAACCTCACTTGACCAAAGAAGATTATGAGAAGTCCCTGAACACGAAACAATCATTGGTCGAAGACAAAAACGATGCGATGATTTCTCTTATCAAGGAATGGCCGACACCATAATGGTCGAACCCTAGCACAAGTACAATATAAGGCCCAGAAACAAACCTGTGTCGACTACGCAACCCAATAAAAAATTTCCTAGGGGTGAAATATATGAGCCTGTCCAAAAAGAGATCGAGATGTGAAATAACATAGGGGTAGATTCGCTGAATACCAACGTAAAAGGGGCCGAAGCCCAAGCGAGAAAAAATAAGGTAGCTGAAACGCGGACACCCGAAACCAGAAACACTGAAATTAAAACAGTGCTACTAAACAAAATGGATAGGAAGGAGTCTTAGGTTTCAGCCAAGGAAATGGATAAAACCACGGGAGTTTTTTGCCTAGAAAGCGAGATAAAAAAGATAAAGATACCCATACCTTTGGTCTAGTTGGCGAAGAATCCTATGTACCGAAAACAAATAACCAACATAATAATTTTTCAGATCTAGAGAGTCAGTCTGACATAATAAATCTAGAAGATGAAAATCCTAATATCACTTTTGGTCCACATTTTGAAGGTGCTAGAGATACCATCACCCCTTTCTATATTACCCTGAAGGTGAATGACCGGCTATTTCATAATTGCATGTTGGACTCTGGGGCCTCTCATAACGTAATGCCCAAATCTATTATGGAAATACTAGGCCTTGAAATCACTAGACCCTATGGAGATCTTTACTTGTTCGATTCAAGGAGAGTTAAGTGCATGGGCATGATCAAATATCTAGTAGTCACCCTCGCCCAGATTCCGGCGAAAAATGTCCTAATGGATGTAGTTGTCACCGATATACCCTCGAAGTATGGTTTACTGTTATCTAGATCTTGGGGAGCCAAGCTCAAGGGATCCCTTCAGTTGGATATGACTTATGCCACAGTCCTTGTTTTTGGTGGATAGTTCACACGGTTATACAGAGAAACATGTTTGGCATATACGGTAAGTGATCCACAGAATCCTAACAATTACCCAGTTTACATCACCGATTAAGACCTGGGAAATTGTATTATGTCCTTTGACAATACTAAATAAAGTTGTGCAGAAGAAGGTGACATCAATGAAATCGGAACCGAAAAGACAGCTAAAAATATGATCAGCACTGGAACTTGGAAAATTTTCTTTGATGGAGCTTAGTTGTGTGAAGGAGCGGGTGCGGGAGTGCTTTTCGTAGCACCTAAAAATGAATTCATCGTCCCTTTCTTGTACAGGCTACAATGGGACGTAGACTGCACAAACAATGTTTGCAAATATGAAGCTCTAGTCCTGGGTCTGGAAGCTTCCAAGAAGCTGAACATAAGGAACTTAGAGGTCTATGGAGATGCTAAACTAATTGTGAAGCAGGTAAATCGGCAATATCAAGCCAAGCACCCAAGACTAAGGTCTTATAGAAATTGTGCCTGGGATCTAATGGAAAATTTATTTTCATCGGTAAAGGTTCATTTCATCCCACGAGCCAAAAACCAACAAGTCGATTCACTAGCCAAAGCAGCTTCGACTTTCGTACCCCATACCGCTTTCAAATTAAAGTACCACATAGAGGTAAGGCATAGACCATCCATACCAAACAACATACAACACTGGTAGGTCTTCAAGGATGACGAACAGATCAGAAATTTCTTGGAAATGGTGGGTGATTTATCCAAGACCCACATTGACCAGGAGAACCAAAACAATCATACCTAGATTATGTAGGAAGAGGAGGAGCCCTAGGAGTTCTGAGAAAAAATTGCAAATCACCGCCTGTTAGTGTTAAAAAGTAATCAGATCCCTAACGGCCTGATACCTCTGGAAAGGTTGTTTGATCCAAAAGACATGCCTATAAAGTCCACCTTGTAGCCCCAACCAGAGGAGGTCAAAGACTATGATGTGGGCACCACCAAAGAGCCTAGAATAGTAAAGTTATCAAAGTACCTTCCTCCTGAGATAAAAAGAAAGTATAAGGACTTACTCGGGCGGTATAAAGATGTCATTGCATGGTCTTACGATGAGCTCAGAACCTATGATACCTCTGTAATTGAGCACAAGATACCTTTGAAACCTGGTGATAATCCCTTTAGACAGAAGCTCAGACAAATCAACCCCATTTTACTGCCTGTGGTCAAAAGAGAAGTGAAAGCTGTTAGATGCAAAAATTATTGTACCTCTCAGGTACTCTGACTGGGTGGCGAACTTAGTCCCGATTAGGAAGAAAAGCACGGGGAGATCAGGTTGTGCGGAGACTTTAGAAATATAAACAAGTCCTCCCTCAAAGATAACTATCTTCTATCCAAAATGGATCATGTTTTGGAAAAAGTAGTTGAGGAAAATAGGATGTCGATGATCGATGGGTTTTCCAGTTATAATCAACTTGCCATCAACGCGCATGGTAAAGAAAAAATAGCTTTCACCACCCCTTGGGGCACATTTATGTATGAAAAAATGCCTTTTGGTCCGATGAATGCAGGTTCTACCTTCCAGCACACTATGGACATCGCCTTCATCGGTGAAAAAGATAAATTCATGGTTATCTACCTCGACGACCTAACTGTCTTCTCCAAATCTGACTAAGACCATCTACTGCACCTGAAGAAAACGTTTGAAAAATGCCGAAAATTTGGTTTGTCTTTAAACCCCAAGAAGTCTCACTTTGTGATGTAGGAAGGTAAACTTTTGGGACACATTGTGTCCTGGGACGGAATCAAAATCGACCCTAAAAGGGTGGAAGCTATAGACACCATAAATATTCTTAGGAATATCAAAGAAATTCAGTCATTTTTAGGAAAAATAATTTTTTTGAGAAGATTTATTCCAAACTTTCTTGAAATTGTGAAATTGATCACAGATATGCTCAAGAAGAACAACGAAGTAAAATGGATGGCGAAGGATAAAGTGTCGTTTGCACGCATCAATAAATTTATCAGTGAAGCGCCTGTATTAGCAAGCCTTGATTACCTAAATGATTTCCTAATTTTCTCATTCGCCTCCAAACACACAGTGGCAGCAGTACTCCTCTAGAAGAATGAAGAGGGTTTCAAGCAACCAATAGCCTTATTTAGTAAAAGTCTTAGAGATGTTGAACTGAGATATGATATAATGGAGAAACAAGCGTATTCTATGGTTAAGGATTTGAAGGATTTTAGAACTTACATGCTACACTCCAAGGTAATCGCATATGTTCCCACCAGTTCTGTGAAGGATATATTGGTCCAGCCTGACAGTGATAGGAAGAGGGGTCAATGACTCGCTAGAATTCAAGACTTTGACCTAGAGGTAAAACTGACGAAACTAGTAAAGGGACAAGGTATGGCTAAGCTCTTGGCGAAATCAAATTTTGGAGCGCTCTGAATAAATAACCTGCAAGGATATGAGGGAAAAGGGGACATAAACGAGCCCGAAAACCAAATAGCGATCTTCAGAATTGAAGAGAAGTTTGTCTTATCATATTGGTATAAAGATATAGTGTCCTACCTACTGACCCTAAAATGCCCTAGCGATCTATCTCTAGCTAAGGCCAGGACACTGAAGCTGCATGCGATGAAGTATTGCATATCCAAAAGTCAACTATATTGGAAGGACCCCTTAGGTTTCCTATTGGTTTGTTTGGTAGAAGCAGAAACAGTGGGGGTCATAAGAGAATTCCACGAAGGTGTGTGCGGAGGGTATCACGCCTGGAGGGAAACAGCTTATAAAATTTTGAGGGCAGGATATTATTGGCCTAAACTTTTCTCATATGTCAACATCAAAGTCAGATCTTGCAACCCTTGTCAATTGTTTGCAGGAAAACAAAAGCTCCCAGCGCTACCTCTAGTTCCTATCAAAACTGAAGCCCCTTTTCAAAAATGGGGGTTAGATTCTATAGGAGAAATCAACCCACATTCTAGCGCTCAACACAAATGGATCCTCATTGCCACATATTATTTCACCAAATGGGTGGAGGCTATTCCCACTAGGAAAGTGATCGATTCGGTGGTGATAGATTTCCTGGAAGAGAACATACTGTCCAGATTTGGTTGTCCCTAAAAAATAGTGATGGATAATGCCAAAGCTTTCAAGTCTATGGAAATGGTCATCTTTTGCCAAAAATATAACATCGTATTGGGCCACTCCACAGCATATTACCCTCAAGGTAATGGGTTAGCCAAATCATCAAATAAGATTTTGATTACCATAATTAAGAAGGTATTGAGCAAAAAAAAATATCTTGGCATGTACACTTAAAATATGCCTTATGGGAAAATCGGATAGGTACGAAGAAATCCATTGGTATTTCTCCTTTTCAAATGGTGTATGGGACTGATGTGGTTTTACCTATAAATTTGGTGCTCCCTGTAATGAAGATCTCGCAAGATGAGAGAGAAGAGCCAAACCACATCACTAGAAGAATAAATCATTTGATCGAGGTCCAACAACACAGGACCAAGGTAGACGCAAGGATGCAGAAATACTAGGACAACATGAAAGCATTGTTCGATCGTAAAGCCAAAAACAAGGATTTCCTCCCTGGCGATTTGGTTTTGAAATGGGATGCCAGGAGGGAAGATTTGGAAAAACATGGTAAATTTGATCATATCTGGTACGGACCATTCAAAGTCTCAGCTTCTAAAGGGAAGAATTCATTTCTGTTAGAGAATTTGGATGGTGTGACTCTCAGCGCCCCTGTCAACGGACGTTATTTAAAGAACTATATGCAATAAATCAGTTCCAAACCTCCATTGTATATACCGGTTTGTTTTCTCTTTTCTTTTCATAAAATTTTTTGGTAAGTTCACTTTCATCTTGAATAAAATAGGTTGTTGATTTCCTAGAAGTAGAGACATAATTTTTGACACCCAGAATCCCATAAATCCTGAAGACCTAATACTCTTCGTGTTTTTTCATACAGGCCTTCAAATTACAGCCCAAACTGTGAAAGGGTAAAGGGAATGTCAGGTATCTGTAAATCGACCCACCCGAAACAGGTGATAAAGAATGTTTTTTCAAGAAGAAGATGAAGTGGTAAGTCAAAGAGATGAATTTCCGGAGTATCTGGGTTTTCAAATGAATATCAATTAAATGAAGTAGTAGTCTCACAAGTATGATGTGTTCTCCTGTCGGGATTGCATGATAACATCCGGTTTTTTGGGGTCCCATGGCCTACTCACTTTCCTTTTTTTCACCCTTGGCCCTTTCTCCTTAAGCTCTGACACCTACCCATACCATCCACAGAGGAAAATAGTTTATGCTTCCAGTTGGTAAACTGGCGAGCGTCTCTGGAAGTAAACTGGTCTTCACAGCTTCTCGGTCCCCTGCTGAACAAGGCCATGCGTGGGTGGACCTTAACTCTCTTAAGTCTTTAAATAGTTTTCAAATGGTTAAGTCTTGCTCAAAAGAAGGCTCCTGGAAATGAATTCCCCCCTTTTTTTTCCTGTGAGCTAGGGCGTTGTGAAGGTTAAGAGAAAGTTGGTCCAGAGAACTCAAAGCAAGTTGACAGGCCTCTGTTGGGAATTTTACACAGATATCACCCCTGGTATTACTTATACAATTTGATTGCCCCCACTTCAGTTTCCAAAAAATAAAATATAAGACAAATGGTGAAAGGAAATTCATAATTGATTGCCCCCATCTAGTCCAAAGAGATGATGAAAGGAAATTCATAAAATGATCACCCTCATCTCAGCATTTAAATGCATAATTACCCTTTGAAGTGGTGAAAGGAAATTCAATAAAGGGGACCAGATAACTTCACCGGGGTACTGAACAGGCTAGCTGGTAGTGAAGCAATATCTAAAGATATCTGTAAGGTTGTCATACATAAATCATACTATTCTCTGGTAATCATCTTTCTCGAAACTGGATCTACACCTCAGGTTTGTTGCAAGTCTCCCTGATCAAAAGCATGAATTATACTTCGTTTTGATGCAAGCCAAAACCCATAGGACCTGTTGAATTTCCTAAGATCTATTTGGACCACCTTGAGCAGACATGTTTTCAGTGTCGAGGAAGGGAAAGTTACCGTGGACTGCAGTTGATCTTAGAAAGTGTTTTGGGTTCGAAAGCGTTCCAGAATTCAATTTGTAACCTCAAGGTTCTCTCTGTATCCTTTTTCCCAACCAGTTTCTCAGAAGTGAACTGATGACTCCATTTACCCATACAGGCACTCGGTCTACTATTCTTCTCATCCCGCGAGGAGACTAGAACCCTAGTTGGAGCCTATGTTGGAGCCACCATCTTCTAAGTAAGTGAGGTGTTATATTTAAAACCTAGAAAGATAGTTTTGGGAGTTTGCTTATTTTGTGACGTTTCCCATTGTCCTTACTATCCCGACACGCGAAGTGGCGATAACGATTTTAAAAGTTTACCTAGGTTAGTGTCAGGAGTAAATCACTTTAAACCTTAGTTAATCACTGTTGGTATTTCGCGACTCGGTGATCACTCTCCCAAAAAGAAATACTTTCGTAGCTCTGAGTCGCGAAGTCACGATATTCATTAATTAAGCATGGATTAATTAAGAGCTTAAGTCAGATCACGAATAATTAACTAAATTGCATCATCGTGATTTCGGGTCTTGGGGGCTCAAAGGCTAGGAGGGAAATCTTCTGATACGACGAACGCCGAAAAGGGGGGATTAAAGACTAAAACACACTTAATTAAAGGAGCTAAACTGGATTAATTGACGCATTAAGCAACCTTTAACACGCATTGTCTATGGAGTAAGTTTTAAATGTTTTTGCGTTTGTTCATGTTATGACTCGTCAAACATTTATGGCATTTATTTGAACTGCAGCGAGGTGACAGATAGTAGGATCTTGTTTTTACTTCTAAATCTTTCTATTAAGCGATTTGACCATTCTGTTCACAAGGACACCAAGGGTTTAAATGACCAAGATAGAGAGTTTTTCCTTCATTGTTTCAGTTCTCATTTCTATTTGCGCGCAAAGCCATTTTACCAGGTTAACCATTGTTTGTGATTTTCAAATCTTTTTGACAGGTGGTCCAGTTGCAGGTTTCACTATCACGACTCCATGAAAAACACCCAAGTCAGTTGTCGAGAGTTCGGGTGAGGGTTCAGACATTGTTTTCGATACCTCACCCCGAAGTATTAATTCAATCAAGATATTGTCATACGTTTCCAACATCCTGCAATCTGAGTCGATAAACTATTTGGATGATTCTAACGACAACGAGAAGGATGATTTATCAACCAATTACAAAATCATCGCTCAAGCAGAGATGCAAAAAATAGCGGTGAGGCCCCAGCTTCTTCCCTATTGTGATATGATCAGGTGGGCACTAGACCATGTGGACATCCCAACCAGGAAGATTATCAGTGAACAGAAGGTGGCGATTGGTACCTTCAGGCCAAAACATTTGCGGGAAATGTATAAAATGTCACCCACGCCGAACCTTACTCACAATGTTGAATTCCTAGAATGTTTCAAGAAGAAGGAGTGCGAGCAATATGCAAAAAGTTTGTCTGATCTGATCAAAGATTGGGTCTCACACCCTGCAAAATTCAGTGCTGACACCAACTGGATCTATTCAATCTCTTCCTTGGAGCCATAGTTCAAGTACATAGCGATGATGACCTGCAGGTTGTATGGGAAGGAAGACACTACCCATTTTTTCCTCCCATGGGTGCCACTCATTCATACAGTTGCCGAGGGTTTCTCCTTCGACTGGGCCAAACTGTTGTCTGACAGTCTGACCAGTCGAATTACTGAATATCGAGCACAGAAGGCGAGTAAGAAAGAAGCTTTGTTCTTTATGTTTTCTTACATCATGGATGCCATATGCTTCATCAAACCCTTCCCACTAATGAACTGGATCTGGGCTCCATCTAATACAGAGCCTATTCAAGTCTACCACTCAAAGATTTGGGAGGATAAGGCCAAAGAATTCATCTACGAGATCTTCAACTGGGTAATGGTGTCATTGCATGTCACCATCTTTGGCCAGCTTCCTCCTAGGATGTTAGATAGCATCGCGACCAACCTAAGTAGCATGGCAGATTGGTATCTAGAGGCAGAATTCTCGTATATCAGGGTTTTCGGCACCTCTGTCCCTCCACATGCTCTCCCGCTATTCCTGCTAGATAAGATATTGTGTCGTGAGATCACCAGACAGACTGTGCTCAGCGGAATAAGCAAAGAGCTCAAAGGAGTATCAAAAAATGTATGGCCACCCTTCCCTATTCATATTGGTGTGTATTCCTTGTTAGATTTTGGCCACGTCAAAGCTGAGGCTACGGCTTTAGAAGAAATGAAGCTGGTGGATATTGAGTTCAAGAAGCATGACCCTAGAAAGGTTGTGAGCAATCACCTGGCGAGTTGCAGCTTGAAGAGATATGAACACGAGGATTCCCATCATGATGAAATATTACGGGGCACGAAGTCCTTCTCTGAAGTCCTAAGTCAGATTCAAGCCCTGCCACCCAGAGATATGGCCGAATTTTTGAAATTCGAAGAGCACCGACGGAGTTGTCTCCCCTAGATTTTACAAGGTGAAGCCCCAAAGCTTCCAGTTACAAAGAAGACAGAATCCAAAGGTGTAAAGGACTCGAGTCCTAGCAGGGAGAAGAACCAAGGGAAAACAGGGGAGGCTAGAACCTCAGATCAAGGAGTTGAATTCCCCCACAAGAAGGAAGGAAACCTCAAAAAGGGTATGTCAGGAAAGCAGGCCCAAGGCCAAGCAGAGATACCCTCGCAGGGATCGGGTGACTCACTATCTCTCATGTCAAACAAGTCGGTCACAAAGGTCACCCCAAAACAACCATACAAGGAAATCAACATTTGGATTGCTATTATCACACCCTTACAGTTCATAAAGGGGAATCCTGATGCGGGGTGGATTTTCAATGAAGAACTGACACCCATTTCTGTAGAGGAGCTGCCTCCTAACGAATTTTTCTTTGACAAAAAAAGAAAGCTCGTGGTGAGGCAAGAATTATATCAAAAAAAGGGTCTAATGGATAAAGAGTTTAAAATCATGACAGATGGGAAGGCCGCGAAAGAGGAAGAATTCATAGAGGAGATAGCCAGGACACTAGGGGATTATCCTACAGCCAATCAGTACTCAGTTGGGACTTTGAAGGCCCAGCTGAAATGAAAGAACCTCCTTATCAGTAAATTGGAAGGTAAAGTGGCTATTGCTGAAGTGAATGTCAGGCACGAGGTGAGAAAGAGCCTTGATGAAGCCTGCATAGCCGACATGTGTGAGATCGAGAAGCTTAGGTCTGACCTCAAGAAGGTGCGCTAGTCGACGCAAATTAGCCAAACAAAGGTAAGCCAGCAGGGGAAACAAATTATAGAGTTGCAATCGAAATTGGATGTGGCCGAGAACCAGGTTTTAGACATAAAAGTGTTCAGATCCCAGGCCATCGAAATCCAACATAAGGTATTAACAGTGCAACAAAACCTACTTGTAAAAGTAGGAACCATTCAAAACCATTTCCAGATGATAGATCAAGTATTATAAAATATTTCTTCGAGATAAAGAGAAGTCGGGGCAGCACGGGTCACTTTCCAAGACGTTGTTATAGCTACGGTGAAGATAGAGACGATCGATAGCTCCAAATTATCCATTGCAAAACAAACCAGAGGAAATATTCTGCTGAAGGTCTGGGAGCAAAATATATCAGAAAGCAAAGGGAGAGCTAATGAAGTGAAGAATTCTTGTGAGGAAACGTTCTCTTTGATAAGTAAAATTTTTCTAGACCTTGATAAGGAAAGCAGTGATGGGATGTTGGGAAAAATCAATATAGTTAAACATCTGTTGGACATCAAAGAAAACATGAAGAAGGAACAAGTGGAGATATCCCAGATAAGACAAGTTGATATGGCCCAAGTGGACAAATGGCTAGTACAACCAAGTTTACAATTATGCTCCATCATCACGGAGGACCGACAAGTAGGAAAACATTTGCCACAGCTGGCAAAAAGTTGTTACACCTTTGAAGCAAACAACCAAGTAGAGCCTTCCAGGTTGATAGCCCAGTTGGTGGAGAGGTGTGTCATTTGCATCGAGCATGAAAAGGGGTAGGTTTCTGGTGCTAAATAATGACAGATGACAACTTGTTCTATTTCTAGAGCCCGGAGGACAGGGAAAGGAAGGTGCTCCGCCCTTACTAGGGAAGGTAAAGAGGAGGAGATGAAACGCTCCAATTTTCCATTTGTAACTAACAATTTTCCAGAACGATCGGAATTCTAGAGGTTCAAAAGTTTGTTTAAATAGAATAAAGATTGTAATAGAAGGGGATTTTTTCCATGAGTATATTGTAATAGAGAAAGTTCTCTTAAGCCAGGATTAATACAAAGTGAATTGAAGACTCCATATTTCGTCAAGATTGAGTTATGTGTTTTTCCTCTGTATTTCATGCTTCATGTCATTTTTACATATATGTCTTTGATGAATGATTTAGTTGCAATTTAGTATAACTTCTACTGTGGTGATCAGGTTCTAGATATCTAGTTATTTACAATTTTTCCTCTAGATCGGCTACTAGCGGGTACAAGACCTGTGAATTATTTATATCTCTACATTATATGCTTTCATCAAGGTATTCCTGTCTTTTCTTCCTCTTCCATAGCATGGGATTCCTCTGAAATTGATGCCCCACATTGTTGACAGCTCTATGTTTTCACACTCAGTTTCAAGATTTTAAACTCAGTTACGAAAAACGACCTTCGTTTTCGTTAAACCCTTCGATTGGCTTCACTGAATTTTCCTTGTATAATCTAAAGTTGAGATAAGCATTTTAAAGAATCCACCTTCTTTAAAATATATGTTCTCCCCATGACTATACCTGTCATAAGACAACCCAACATTGAACTCAGTCTATCAGATCAAACCAGCATCACTTTAAATCTTTTCCATACCATACTCAAGACCGCCACCACCCAGACAGAGCTCGAACGTTCATGGGCACCATCGAGCAGGATATCAACATTCAAGAATATTTGGAAGATAGACAAAGACAACTCGGAGGTCGGCCATAGCTTCATCCCCCCAAGTTGTTTTTTTTTCCTTCCTTTTCTTTTACTCTTTTTAGATGCTTAGACTCTACACTTTATAGCCTTAAGTGTAGACTCAGGAACAACATACCCTTTGTTTTGATGAATAGAATTTGTGCAAGCTACCACAGAGTCAGATAACCAAGAAAAGGAAGGAAAATAAGGCTAAGCGGAAAAGCATGCAACAAAAAGGTGTTGGAACAGAAAACGGTTGGAGGCCAGCGTACAATCAGTTTTGGGAGGAGCAGTTGAAACAGAATCAATAAAAGAAGAGATATCACAAGCTCTGAATTATCAAGAAAGGATTGTATATTAATCGGGTTGTAAAATGAGAGTAGAGCAGTAAGAACTGGATTTTGAGCCATATGTGGAATGTAAGGAGAACTGGTCTTGTATTACCATAGAGGTAGTAAGGGGAAGGGACTAGAGAGAGTACGCTCTGGTCTGGTACTATTTTGAGATGTACTCGTTGGTCCTATCTAGTATGAATTTGTATATGACTAATATAAGTTGCATGTGTATTTTGAGTAATGCCTATGGTATAATAAAATGATGATGGAGATCAAATTTTAAAAGAAGACCCTTGTCTATGATTTTTTCT